>QZLH01000316.1:41190-56737 GCA_003833135.1 Oehlia diaphana | reverse complement strand
AAAAAAAAAAAAAAAAAAAAAAAAAAAAATTTTTTAAAAAAAAAAAAAAAAAAAACGAAGAAATGAACGTTTATTTATAGATTACAGATCTTATCCGTATTACGCGCGATGTAATTTATATCACATTGTGCAATCGGATCATATTTCTTTATTTGATCATTCCGTGATAATCTTAAATTAAAAAATAATATGGGCTTTTTTTATAATGGTTTTTTTTTTTTTTTTGGTATGTACCCTAATTTCGCCGAAATTTGATCTACCTTATCTTCCCTTTATAAAATCACCTATATATATATTTTGAATAGATGCTAAATTAGAAAAAATAAAATTCTATCGGTAAAAACGAATAATAATTGATTATTTAATTTTAAATCAATTTTAGATGTTATTATTCATTTTAATATTCCCGTCATTATATAATAATAATATTTTTTTTAATTTTGTATAAGATGAAAAATTTGTTAAATTAAATGTTTGTAAATCAGAAAAAGAAAATTCATAATTTGAAAAACAGAATCCAGAATTTCAATAATTAATAATTAGTACATTATTTAGGTATATTATTTTTGAGGGGAATGAGATGTAATAGGTGAAAGAGGTGAACCAGTTTTAACGGTTTTTGTTCATCAGCTGATTTTGGATTTAATTTAATTTGATTTAAAACCAAAACGTTTTAAAACTAAAAAAAAAAAAAAGTATAAAGTCAAAAACGTATAAAACCCAAAAATGTAATTAATTTAATTTGGAAGTTCTTAGTTCTTACTTCTTAGTTTATTACAATGACTGGCCAAAATTGCTCAAATACAATTAAAAATTGTATTGTGAAAATTATGTGAAATATAAAGTGATAATTCACAAAAGTGTCATTATAATTAAACGAATAGGAGAATAGCGTCATTCATACTGTAATATCGTTTTTCGTATGTCAATATAGTAATACCCCACACATATTTACTATTTCGGTTAGTTCGATTGGATCCATTCTCCACAAGTTGTACTACATGATCATCTAACAAAAAAAGTGTTCTCCTCATCAAATTTCACAAGTTAGGTAAATTACTGAATATTCATTTCTTTTTATTTAGTAGACCTTATCTTTTTGATTATTAATTATTATTATTATTATTATTATTATTTATTTATTTTGTTGTTGGTTTTAAAACAATCTTTGTAAAACTTTTGTATACGATGAGGATTTTCTGAGAGATTTCCCCCCTTTTTTAATATACAATTGTTTTTACTATATTCTTTTTGTTGAAAATCTTAAACAAAGCAAATTATATTCTTTTGAAATGGAATACAAGAGTAACAAGACCCTGTGAGAGGTGAGAAAAATTATTTGCCAAAACTCAATGGCGGTTTTTATTGCTTTTTACAATATATGTTAAGTAATTTTTTTTTTATTTTTTTAAAAAAAAAAAAAAAATTCTGCTCAGTGTTTAGAGTAATTAGAATTCACAAGAGTTGGAGAGTTGGAATGTTGGAATTAATAAGATCATTCAAATTTATTAATTTACATTGTAAAAATATTAGCGATCAAATTTTATTAAAAAATTGTTGGAAACGCATTTATTTTAGGATTTCAATTAATGCGATTTTTAATTCATTGAATAGGTAGGTCTTGTTCAGTTGTTTTCCGTTTTCAATTAATTATATTGTACGTAAAGTTATTACGCCTTTGATTTTCTGATCTTTTTTTTTTTAATTAATTTACAGATTCTGCATTGTGCATTGTTGTTTTTTTGGGTACAACACCTTATTACGCAGATCCGTTGACCTATACGTTGCGGGAAATTATAAAAATAGGGTTACAATGTGTTAAATTAAGTTATACATTCAAAATCATAGAAAACAAGAATTTAGAAGGTATTATACCATTACCATCATGAATCATCTACCTATTCTGTCCTTCTACCTTCAATTATCCCTTCATCAAATTATAGTCATCCTACTTTATAACGAATTTTTGATAATATAAACAAATTCTTTGTTATAAAAGTATAACGAGTTTGGGTTATTTTAACTATCAGGCGAGCTTTGCGAGCTATCTGTAAGAATAATCAAGTATGATAGAACAAATATAGAACAAATATGCGATCAAATATGCGATCAAAAATTTAATGTTAATTCTTTAATCACGATAAAATGCTCATTAACAAAATGTAGATAATTCATCAAAAAAAGTCTTCCTAGAGGATATAGTTTGTAATGTTTGTAATAAAAAATTTAATTCTCAAGAAATTTCTTAAAAAAATTCACATCAAAGGCCAAATTCGAAAAAAAAAAAAATATTTTTTATCATAACCATCAAGAATCTATAATTCTTTTAATGCAAATTTGATTTTGCAGTTTTAAGTTTAGAAAAATTAATGATTTATTCAAATAAAAATTGGCATTTAAGAAAAATGTTCCTTCCAATATATTTCTTTCATGTATCCAAATTCCAAAATGGAGTTATACTGCCTAGTATATCATTCAAAAGAATTAAAATTAATTATCTATAAATATACCCCCCTTTTTTTAACCTTATTGAAAATGTATACCATAAAATATTTCTTTCTCAAATATAACTCCTTAAAACATCTCTTACACCCTTACCCCAAAAAGACTAAATGGACATTAATTTTAATTTAAAAAAGTCTACTTAAAATACTTAAAATTATTTATCTTTTTTATCATTGCAAATATCCCAAGATCGAATAATAAATAATTGATTACTATGATAAACCATATTCATATATTTATTACGTAATTGAGCATATGATTCAACATCACGCAATGAATGTTCTAATTGTATATCCTTTCATTCATTTGATCAATTTAATTTATTGAAATAAAATATAATCATTGTATTTACAACATAAAGGGTAGAATAATAATGAGATTTGAGAGTACAAAGTAAAGAATGTTAGAGATATTGAGAGTATTAAGAATGATATCTATACTAAATCATCATCTCCGTGATAATGATGGTATAAACCTTGATACTATGCATGTCACTCTTAATTGAAATCGTAATTTCCTCGCTTTGTTATGATCGCAAAATCAATTACCCCTTTTGCGAGTAATTTGATCAGCGATCAAGTTCCGTTGTTTAATAGCCTGGGAATAACAGTAAACACATCAATTAGCCTATCAGCTATATCATGTCCATCAAATATTTTCAACAATTCGGTAAAAATAAATGTATTTTGAAATTATACTAACCAATGACATTCTCGTACGACAGGTAAATATATAATTTATATAATTGCTATAAAAAAAAAAAAAAAAAAAAAATGATTAATTAACTTGAAATAAATCAGTTGAGCAATCAGAATAAAATTAATGATTAAATATACCTATATTAGATTCTAAATTTTAAGTATGCGTCACACGTAAAGCTTCTCATCCATCTTGGGGTCCGAATACGGAAATTGTATAGACCACATCCTTATACAAATTCTATAAACTACCCCTTATTATCCCAGACATTCAAATCAATCTTTGATATAAGAATAAAAAAAATGGCGTGCATGTAGTTCCGTAGAATAACTACACATTGATTACGTAACGGAAACCATTCAAGAAGAAAATATTAGAATATACTGTAGTTGTTACTTGTTAGTTCCTCCTTAACAACATGAAATCTTAGGTCACATACCATTGATAGCGCAGCAGTTTTAGTTATTAAAGTTAAATTATGTCACGATTCGCTTTTCGTTGCATGAGAATTTCAGCAAACGCTTTTGTTGTTTGCCTTAGTGATCCATCAATTCTTTAGTTGCGGTCCTATGGAAATGTCGAGTTTTTACCGGTAAAATAGACGAAATGTACTGCATAGTTTCGTTTTCACTGCCAATTTTAGTTGTGTCTTATCACCCAAATTTGTATTTGGAATTTCCCACAACTCAGATTGCTAAAACGAACGATAATGTAAGCATAATGTAAGCATAATGTAAGCTATTATCCATTGCGTGAACTACTATTAAAGAAACTTTGTGTGTGCGAACAATTCTTACCTGGGTAAAATTCCCGTGATACAACACCATCACGATATGATTAATGAGGTAATGTTGGACCTAATGTATGTTCAACCAATAGTCACTGAAATTTCCTTTGATCAAATCAAGGAAATCATGCTTTTTCACGTTGGTTTCCTTTCATAAATAATTAGATAATCATCGTATATTTCATAATATTTTTTTCTTTCTTTTTTAAAGAAAAAGCTTTTGGTAAAATCTGCATAGAAAGTTCCCGAACTAGAGCATGAGATAGTAGATCATAAATAGTATTTTCTGATTTAAGATGAGATGATAAAGCCATTTCTCCATATAGAGTAATCTATTGATAAGAATTATGTAACTATAATTATGCAAAAAACACGAATGATATACCTCAATTTGTGTGAGAAAATAAAGCACTAAACCAAATTCAACATGTTTCTTTTTTAATTTTTTTTTCAAATGAATTCTTTATCAGGAAGAACATCAATGAATTATAATTAATTTTTGTAATTATTTATGATTATTTATGATTCAATTGATGGAATGTTTCTTATCAAAACTTCATCTTAGATTAGATTGATTCTAACAAAATATGTTATTATCAGAATTAGAGTTCGTGAGAGCTTTAAATTTTTTTTTTTTTTAAAAAAAGTATGTTGCCGATCAATATGTATAATGTGATGATTAATGCAGTGATGTATTCAAACTTGGTGCGTATAATATGCATATGCTGCACTTTAGATTTTTTCTCTTTTATTCTAAGTATTCTCTGTACTCTGTAGCTTCTTACGTAAATTATTAATACGTAATAGATAGATATATATATATATAAATTCATAAACTATGTTTCACAAGTGGGTTAATGAAAAGAATATTAAATTGTTTGACTTCAATGAATTTCTCATTGCTCAAGAACTTGGTGACGGGAGTCTTGGAAAGGCTTATTATGCAAATAAAAATTCGGGGACCAGATCTTATATGTTAAAATATGTTAATATTAATGATATTATCGTCGAAGATCTTATTAAAGATGTAATTATGTTTAATAAGTATTTTAATCTTTTTTTAAAAAAAAATAAATATATTTTTATCTAAAATTCTAAAAAATTTATTTCTTTTTAGCTTGAAACAAGACGTAAATTTAATGCCCATATAAACGTCTTAAAGTTTTATGGAGTTGTAAAATTTGAACCAGGTATAATTATCTTAAAAAAGTTTTTTTAAAAAAAATGATTATATATATTTATTTTTTCTTTCTTTCTTTCTTTTGATCAGGAAATGAATGTTGTTATTTGGTGATGGAATATGCTGACAGTGGTACCCTTCGCCAATATCTGAAAGCAAAATTTGAAGGATTAACTTGGGAAGATAAAAACCATTTAGCGATTCAATTAGTTTCCGTCGTATCAGATTTACATGATGAAGAAATTGTGCATCGTTATTTGGTAATATAAAACAAATTATTATTTATAATGAAAAAAATAATTTATATTTTTACTATTTATTAACTTTTTTTATAATAGAACCCAAACACTATATTGGTTCATCAGAATACGGTGAAACTAAAGTTTTTTAATAAGGTGAATAAAAAAATCAAAGAATTTCAACCTGATCTCTCCATTTTCCCTTACACGGATCCCAAGATGTTACAATTAGATGAATCATCTCAACTTGGTAAGAAGAGTGATGTGTATAGTGTTGGAGTTCTATTATGGGAAATATCAAGTGGGAAACCACCATTCGGTGATGATTGTTCCGTTGAATTAGTCACGCAAATAATAAATGGTGTTAGAGAAGAAGTAATACCTAATACTCCCACTTATTACTCTGAACTTTATACCGGTAAATATAATAATAATAATATTTAATATTATTATTATTTTTATTCTTATATTTAATTTTTACTAATGATATATATTTATTTATTTACTGTATTTAGAATGTTGGGACGATGAACCAGATAAACGACCTTCCATGAATGACGTTGTTAAGCGAATTTTGATGGGCGGGCGATAGAGCTAATTAATAGAATTATAATATTATACACCATTTAATAATGCTTTAGATGATATATTGTAATGTATATATAATGTACAGTTAAATATAATAAGAAAAAATCAAATTGTTAAATAATGAATATTCCGTATGTAAGATTCATAAATTAATATTATAATAAAATAAAACATATCGACATTAAGAAAGCGTTGATAATTATCCATAATCCATGAAGAAATTTCCAATTTAGAAGAGAATTATTTGGTCTTTATTAAGCCGTTCTATTATGCATCTCGGATAAGAATTATAAATATTGGATTTTGTCACGTGATTTTTAAGATCAAATCGGATGATAGTAATTTGAAGTAGGTTTCTTTTATCATGCCAAATTGCCAATAAATATTCCAATTATTATTTTATTACCATGATCATGTCATCATGACTTTTTTTTTTTTCGTGAGAATATTGAATAATTAGTTTTAAGTGTTTAATTAAAAATATTTTTTTTTTTTATAAAAAAAAATATTTTTAAAAAAGTATCTTCTGGAGATGGCAACATATCATCGTTAAAGTATGACTAGTCTAAAACTTGTAAATATAATGAAATTTAAAATTTATATTACAATTGTATTGTTAGTTATTTTATGAATTTATACGACTATTAAAGACAATTTTAAATATCTCTCGTTTATATTAATTACATTAGTTATCGCTTATAATAAAAATTGACCTCTATATTAAATAAACGAGATTTATGATTATTCTAACAAAATAATATATGATTCGAATATTATGGTTTATTTCGCTGTGGTTATTCGGTTATTCAGGTCAATATAAACATGGTTTAATATAATACAAATAATATTAGAAAATTTTTTACTAAAAGTTAAAAGTCGTTGTTTATATTCCTAAAGAATTATTAAATCCGTGATGGTGATTTGAAGTAGTAATTTCGTCATCAAAAAATAGGTTCCACGAATAAATACACAAATATACTTCGATTTTAAAGAATTTAGAAGATTTTTTTTTGTTTGTTTCGAAACTTTTACCAAATTAAAATTTTAAACCAATTATATTACATTAGTTTGTGTAGATACTTTCGTTTAATTAGAAGTAATGTTCAAAGGCCATTATGAAGTTCTTTTTGTTTTTTTTTTTAAATGAGTTTAAGCGTGAAAATAAAGAACGGAAAAAAAAGTGGTTTCGTTTAGAGTTTCTTATCGATTATTGAAATTTCGATGTCAGAAACTTTATAATTATTCATAATCGAAAACATTTATTTCTACAGTGTATATAATACGCCCTATATAAATAATAATATAAGTTAATCATGGATATTTTTAAATTAATATATTTTATCAAAAGGATAAAAAAATAAAGTTAAGGATTGAAAAAATTCTGTTTCATGAAAAAATAACAAATAGTAGATTTTTTTAAACGATTACGATTATTTAAATAAAATAAGAATTTTCTCATAAAATTTTTCAGTCTATAAGAATCATTATAATTAGTGTTCAAGTTGACTTTTTATAGGGATTTACTATCGGTTTTATCAAGTCAAAAATCATTTTTTTTTTTTTTTCAGAGACAGAAATTTAATATTTTTCTTTAAAAAAGAGTTTCGTCGGTTCGATAGACAGGAAGTTTACCCAGCATTTTTGACCTACTGTACATTAATTTTTTAATGTAAGTCAAAAAATATTGGGTAAACTCCCTCTCTGTTGGCTAACGAGGATCACTTGCGGTTCTATTTGTTTAAGGAAGGAATCAGAGATTATATTTGTGTAATGTAAAATGATTTCAAAAATGGCCATTTCAATTAGTAGTAAGTATACTATATATTGTATATTGATATTCTACGAAAATAAATTTGCAAATTTTGCATCAGAAATTTTTTGATTTTCAGCACCAATAAAATAAAATTTTGTACTTGTTAACCCCATCCTCTTCAACTACCGATAATGGAATGTTACACATTTACATTCTGAAGATCAAAAAAACAGATTGACAATTGTTTGTCCCAAAATTGGAATTTGCCCCAGTTCTCGAGTTGGTTCTGTAGGACAAAAAACGCCGTTATAATACTATTACCCCAAAATGATTTGCGGTTCAAAGTTGGGGAAAAAAAAGTCGAAAATTTAAAAATCAATAAAATTTGAAATTCGCAAAAAAAAAAAAAAAAAAAACCAAATAAAGTTAATATTTTAAATATTTTAATAAGAATGAATTTAATTTTATATTTACTGTTACGTAATTACCGTATATCACGGGTCATCGTACCCATGTATAGTAAACCCCCTCTTTTTATGAAAAAAAAAATCTCCATTTTCTTTGTTGGATATCCAAAAAAATATTTGTATATAATAAAAAGTTTTTAAAACCCTTTACACCCCTAAATAAATAGCGTCAATCAAACCCCCTAAAATTTGAGATACCCGGGTACTATGGTCCGTGATATACTGTACTTACTTTGGGGAAGTCTTGCTTTTTTAAATTAATTTAATTATATATTTTAATTTAAAATTGTGATAAATGAGAGGTAATTAAATACTGTGTATTACAGGGCGTAAAATTGGGATGATGTAATTGATGTAACAATAGGGTCAAACATCAACTAGAAGTTAAATTTTAAAGCGAAAATTAACGTCGTTTTACTTCTTAAGTATAACAGATTGATATTTTCACCCTCCTTCTCAATATCGTTGACTTTCAAAAGAAATATTGTATCAGCAGGGCAGGCAGAAGCTATATTTACATATTCTACCAGAATTTTAAAGAATCGTCATTATGCTTGTTGAGAATTATATGTCCTATAGATCTATGATTTTTTTAGCAGATTTAGGTATTATTTTTCAACATTGTTTGGCAAAAAGTAGAGAGATATTTTTTTGATGATTTCAATTAAAATAACTGTTTTACGTTTGTCATAAAAAATGGATTACAGTATTAGTAATTTACCATTAATTATACTTATTGGAGAATATCATAATGAACTTCTCTCCTAACAACGTAATTGTAAAAGAATATATATTTTTATTTCTTATATGGATAATAATCACATGGATTATCGGCTGTAGTTAAATTTATTGTGGTACGCTATAGGTTGATTGTAGGATGTAAAAGTTTTAGTAGTCAAAAGAAATAATAATAATCGAACGACACAATAATAAGTTATTTACGGCGTTCGTGTATTTTTTTTATGATTATTTGTATTATACGTTAAAATGTTTAATTTAGGAGTAAGGTGTATTTGTTTAACTAAGTATACAGTATATATTATTTATACTGTATATAGTAAAATATGATAATTCGAATTATATTTTATTTATTGTTGCACTTGTTGCAATTTAATTATAAGTAGTTACAAAAATTTAACAAAATTAACAAAATTAAAAAATAAATGAATATATAAAATAATATAAAAATAATATAATAAATTGGGATACATTTAAAACATCTAACATATGATAAGTAAATATTATTAAAATTCTTATTAAATTAAAAATCAGGAAATTTAGGACTATCTGTAGGACCGTCTATAGGACCTTTTGGACCATATTTGTGGGACCATCTTTGGGACCATCCTTGGGACCATCGAATTCCCCAATATCCTTAGGGTCTTCTGAACTATCGGGTTCTCCACGTTTAAATTTCTCATGGTCATGTTTTTTTGGCTTCTTGAGAGAATTTTTGGTTTATTTTTATGGTTATGTTCCTCTCTTTTACAAATAATATCGTTTTCAATTTTATCAATTGGTGTAGTAAACGAATTAGTAGCGAGAAAGGCTAAAAGTTATAGCCAAAATTAAAGGGAAAGAGAACTTCATTTTTACGAGACGAGATTTTTACTAGAGAAATATTTTACAAAAGATACAATATATATATATATATATATTGTTGTAATATCAAGATATTTCATTGACTTGAAAAAAAACGAAGGAAAAGAAGCTTTGTATTTATATAAAAATTCGTAATAAGAATTGAATATGCTATATATGTTATAACTTACTAAAATCAACATTAATATTTTAAACTAAAATAATTTTTCATGATTAATCAGACCTTGGCGTATGTAATATTTTAATATTTTTCTTTTTTTAAAAATTAATTTTCTTTTTTAAGATTGCGGATAAAAGAAATCGATCAATCTTCTTTGACATTGCTTTCGCGTCAAATTTAACGCGATATTACCAATATTATTTTCATTTTCTTGGCCCTGTGTATATTAAATCGTGTTTTTGTCTATATATGGTTACCAACAATATGTACAAGGGTGTCTAGGTCTGCGTAAATTTTATTCCGAACCAAATATTATTGTCGATCGGTTGTAGATCACAAAGATCATGAACGCTTTTTGAGCCAAGAGAGTACGCATATTATTAAAAATCTACCCCTATTAAAAACTTTAAAGCAAAAATTTCTGCTTGCTACTTCGCTAAAATCTCGAAACTTGAAATTTATTAATTTCTGTGGAAAAAAAAAATTATCTATTTTTTAAAACTATTTTAACTCAATGCAAATCGTCTATCGTTGGCTTTTCCGGAGAATTGCGATTTAAAAGGAATACATGAAATTCGGTACTTCCACAGTTCCATCACCAAAAAAAAAAAATAGGTTAAAAAACTGAACTTTTCACATAAGGAGTTTAAGTTCGGCTGATGCATTTTTTTATTCTAAAGTTTATAATATAATAATACATCTACGAATTATACTACTCCTGCATATTAAACATTACTAATTACGTAATTAAAAAATATAAATATTATTCATACATCTTTTTACTATTGGTAGAATTTTCGGTAAATTCCGCTTTTAGAATTGCTCTAATATTAGAAATAATTTATTAATATCGTCCCTTTAATATCATTATTAATATTATCCTTGAATTATTGGTTTTGCCCTTTTTTATAAGAGTAAGATGAGCACCGCTCCCTATATTTCGGATACGAAGATAGCGTAGCGATAGTTAAAATTACTTAACTAATCGGCTGATTAGCCGATTAGATTTTTACGGCTGTTTTGTGGACTTCTCTGGGCACGTGATATACTATATTATGTTTAACACGTGCCTCTGAGGGCGACTTAGTTATTAATTCTTGTAATGTATTCTTTGCTGATGCTGTTTTCACTTTAGTAATAAAAATAAAATTAATAAAAATAAAAAATAAACCATATATACTAATTTAATTATGTAAACTACTTGTTTAGATTGTATAAATAAATATGGTCAAAATTGTATTTGCCAAGCAAGAAAGTAGAATTGTAAGAGGAAAAATTTGAACGTGGTATAGTAGATTTTATTTATAAACCTCTTACACAAAAGGGTGCTGAATCAATTAAATCGGTATCCGATCAAAATCTCGACAGCCACTTGCACGACTAACACAAGTTCGACAACAATTCAAAATCTCGACAATCGTTCGAGATTTCGTACCAAACCCTAAAAAAATAGTTACAATAGAATAATTTATTGCTATATGTAATATTTTAAAATGGAGTAAATTTTATAATTTGTTATAAAATTGCCGGGATAATCAAATTGTCGGTATAATGATTTGTCGGGATTTTGACTTGTCAGTCTTGTGTCAGTCGTTCAAATAATTTTCGAGATTTCAACGCGTGGCGCAGGAAATTTACAAATATTGTGTCACATGATATGATTAGTAAAAGTAATAATTTAAAATTTTCGATGATTTAGTCTATTTTTTATAGCATTTGTTAGTGTTTGCACTTTGCAGAGATTTAAACAGAAATATTTACTCTGATAATTTTCATTTTTTGGACGTGTTTTACATGTGAAAAACTTCCAATGCATCAATGTATTTACTTATGAAGAATGTGACCAAAGAAACAAAGAAACTGATTTTTTTAGTATTTTACGTTTAAAATATTTATAAATGTAACCTATTTTTTTTTTAAAAAAAAAAAAAAGAAAAAAAAACAAAATTACTACCAAGCATTATTTATAATATTGGGCAATATCAGGCCGATAATGTAGGCCGGCGCAACAAATCGGATAAATCAAATTTTTGATAAACTGTAATTAGATAATTAGATTTACAAACGTTTTAGAATTTGTCAGAAAAAAAATGAAATTTTTATCTTACGTCAAACAGACATCTAAATATTATAATACTATCATAAAAATTGCTAATATCTTCAAGACGGTGAATTTGAACCTGATGACTTATATTCAGGTACCTTAACCAAGGCTCCACTTTCAAAGATATAACCTTGGAGTGGGTTCTCGTATCATGGGCCCAGTCATCTATTTGCAACCCTTTAAAGCCGTCCGGTCAGCCCTTATAAACCTTCGCACGTTGCTTTCATGATGTGCAGTCAAGGATTATGGCCAGTCACACATTTGTAAAGTCCATATCATATAACAATTATTTTTTATGAAACAACAATTAAAATACAGTTTTTCATCCTACCAGTAAAGAAATGAAACCTTTATCTATTGCAAGTTCGAATGACACCCCCTATCCCTTTCATTTTCTCTTCCCCTTTCGTTTTCCCTTACCTTTTGTAATTTTAATTTGTTTTTTCGTATGTTTAACATACTTTTTTCAAACAATATATATATATCTGTTGTAAAATCATTAGATACCAAAGGTTACCAAATTTTGCAAAAGTCTTCTAAGCCATTATATAAATAGAACATCAGGTTCAGATGATGGTGTTATAAGTATATGGGATTATTCTATACATTTATATTTAATGTTATACATTGGAATATGATTCCCTATTATTAATGACAATTATATATATATATATAATTACTTTTAATTTCTTATAGGATGGATATATTAATAATAATAATCTCAAATAAGTTAAATGCAGACAATTTGCAATATTGATAATTATCATAATTAATTATCATGTTAATTAACGATATTGATAATTATCATAATTAATCATCATGAGATAATTTTTGGTAAAGTGATAATTATCGATATTCATTCCCTAAAAAATTTCCCCCAAAAAAATTAAAATACGATTGTCAAGATCTTAGACTAGAATCGAACTAGCCAAAGCATAGACATGCTCTCCACCAGGATAAGATTTTAAAAAAATTCTGTTTGCTTAATCTTTTAAACATATAGGAGGAAGAAAAGAAACAGAAAAAGAAGAAAAACACCTTAAAATATGGAAGAACTCTAGAGCTATGACCTCAAACACCAATCGGCAAACTCAGAGGGATGCTATGGCTGACCAGCCGGGAGACATGGGCATATGCTATGGGTTTATCACGTTTCCAATAAACCAAGGTCGTCTACAGTCACATTATGTATATCATATTATACAATGGTCTAGAAAGTTCAATCATCTTCATTATACTGGTGACCAGATGTTAAACCTAGACATCACCAGAAATAACGGGCGTTTTTACTAATAAAACTGCAAAACAAACTCCTTTTGTACGAGAGAGATACCTCGTTACGCGTGACGACCAGATGTAAAACCTAGACATCGTCAGGAAATGGGCGTTTTTACTAATAAAACTGCAAAACAAACTCCTTTTGTACGAGAGAGATACCTCGTTACGCGTGACGACCAGATGCAAAACCTAGACAACGTCAGGAAATGGGCGTTTTTACTAATAAAATTGCAAAACAAACTCTTTTTGTAGGGTGATAGAATACTCTTTTTCCACTCAAAAAAGACCCTACTCTATTTATTTTCTCCCAGTTAGGTCGGAACGTTATTATCCATAAAAGACTTTTGTTTGTATGGACCGCCCCGTAATCTTTTTTTTTTGTTAGGAGAGTTTAGAACTCGGAAACAATAATATTATTAGCCTTTTGTTCATGTCATCCGAGTTTTTTTTTTGTTAGGAGAGTTGTTAGGAGAGTTTTTTTAATAGGTAGCCCTTTTTATATTATTTTCTTATCATGTGAAATAAGTCTACTATTTATAGTCTATTGTTATCAACGATGACTAATAGTTTGATTGATATATGAGTCATCTTTACTAACTCTGATTTAGAGAAATTAGTGGCACGAGCTATCATATGACTCTGACGACTGTATTTTTTTTCCTTTGAAGTAAATACGTTAAAAAACAAGTGGTTCAAAGTTCAAAAAGTTCAAATCATAGTAAATTTCCATATCGGTTAGTTACAATCGTCATTTTTGCCAGAAAATCAAATCTTAGCCATTATCTGGACTGCTTAGAATCAATATTAGCAAAAAATTTAATATAAGAAAGTTTATTATCTGAAAATAGATGATAATTACAAAAAAAAAACTCAGCCCTCTCAGCCTCAAAAAAAAAAAAAAATTACCCGTGAAAAAAAATGTATATACAGTCCATTTTCATTTTAAATTGTATAATAGCTAACAACCGGAAAATAAAGAATAAAACAATAACAAAGAAAATAATAAGAAATAACAAAAAGATAATGAAAGTAACAATAAATAATGAAATAATAATATTAAAAAATTAAAAAAAAACAATAAGATTAACAAAAATAGGATTAGCGAAAACCATAAGAAATAACTATTGAAAGAGCCTCAATTTATAAGTTCTACAAAGAGGAAATAGTAGCATTGTATGAATCCATAAACAATATAACGATGAAGTAGTTCATAATTTGTTCATCGATAAGAATTACTAGTTTAATAAATAAAACATTACGGTGGCTGACAACTGAGATCGTAAGAGTAAATTTATAAACTAAAGGATAAATGATAAAAGCAAATCAATAATAAAAACTTATCCTAAAACAAAAAATGTGCCAAAAATCGCGTCGTCCCGATTTTGATTTAGTCTCGCTTGCAAAAATGTGTTTTGATTAATTTAATATTTAATACAGATAACTTAGTTCGACTAGTGTGATCACTCATGGACAACTGTTTTTAAAAAATTGAACGTGAATGATATTATCTTATAGTACTAACTTTTTTACGCTATTAAGTGTTACGTTACAACATTTCAACATTTCCATTCTCTAATTGACTCATATGATTGGATAAAGGGATTCTTTACGCGATCTAAAAGCATTAATGGTTGTACCGAAAATTTGCATATTTGGTTAAAATATTTCAACAGCCATAAAAAAATTAAAAATAACCAAAAATTATGTTTTTTGTTTTGTCAAGTTTTTTTTTTCTTTTTTATTGTTAGCAGTTTTATATCGGATCCCTTTTTCTTTTCTTTTTTTTTAAAGAAAAAAAAAATTGTATAGATTTAAATTTTGTTGAACCATATAAATCATGCAATAATGAGTTAAGAATTAAATTATCTAAATTCGTTCTATATAAAGAAGAAAAAAGTTTCTTCAAATTATTAAAATTATTACTACCAATAATTGATCATTTGATAAGTCACATGCTCATTCACAACTTAAGCCAGAGACCCGGATTTATTCCGATATTAAATCGCAAATTTTTATCACGATAACGGAAAAAATTCCGATTTTATTCCGATAAAAAATTACCAATTATAGTAAGAGACATTTGATAATTCTAGCCGGATTGCATATTAATGCAGGCCAACTTAGGTTGCGCCAGTGACACGACAATAATTTTACCCAAAACGATGGAAATGATCATCAATTCACT
>QZLH01000315.1:85903-107819 GCA_003833135.1 Oehlia diaphana | reverse complement strand
CCGCTTTAAGGTAAAAATTTGTATTTTGGTATGCATTTTATTAAACTTTATTAATAAATAAGTAAAATTGCATATATAATTTTATAGAAAAGGTCTTTACATTATTTTTTACTGTAATTTTATTATTAAAATTATTTTAACGTTAATATCAAAACAAAAGTACAAAGTAATATTATATTAGCTTTAAAAGTAATGTTATAAATGTGTAATTTACAACCTTTTTTGAACAACTTTGCTTAACCCCAAAACTTCTAAAAAAAAACACTTGATTTCCAGAATAATTTCAATATATCATAAAACTCTTCAAAAAGAAAATAAAAAACATTTAGTATTATCATAAAACTACAATAAATACAATTAAAATTAAATTATACAAACTGAAATGAAATATGAAATACTAAGTACTAACATACCACAAAAAAAGAATAGAGAAAGACAGAAGAGTGAGAGATAAAATAAATTATGCCAGAGTTATGTAATAAAAGTGCTGATTAGCCAATCAAAAGTTGACTGGTCCAGAATAAGCATCTGGACCGGTGGATCAGGTTAAGGATGGCCAACTATAGTTACTTTATAATATCACGTGTATCACATGATACATACTCCCGATGTTAAAATTTTATATATAAAAAAATATGAATAAAATAAATTGGCAGATTCATCGCTAAATAATATTTAATACATCTAAGAAATATCTTAGATTAATTTTTGCTGCTAATTCTCGATGTTATTCACCATCTATTTACTATCTATTTAAGACTATCTTTTAACATGTTATCGACTTCGAATAAGTGTGTCGTCGATAATTTCACGAGATCGTCTGATGCCACATTGTCACATGTTAGATACTGGACTGTTGTGATTTGGTGGCGACATCTTATCCGCATGGTAACAAATTACGAGTTTCTGCAATGTAACAATTGGACAAGGAAATGAGCAAATGGAATGATGCTCAGGAAAATACTGATTAAATTGTTAAATATTGCATGGAACATAGATCCTAAAATAAAATGATATCTCTTATATGAGAAATTTAAAAAAGTTTTTGAATAATAGTTTCGTCCATTAGATTTCTGTTTAACGTGATCTAATGACATCAATACGGTCCAGTGATTTTTTACGAATCAAATCAAAATATTTTTTTTTAAATTCTTTTTGGAATCATTCTTTGCGCCGAAAAAAAATGCTCAAGGCTTTTGCTAATTTGATATCTGGTGTTTGGAAGTTGAGACATGGAATTATATCTTTTCAGGTTAGAAGACATGAGATAATCATTTGTATGTATCTTCAAATGAATTTCATTGGTATCAGAAATTTGATTAGCAAGCTCAAAAAAGAAACTTTAGAACGCCTAAATTCATAAATATTGTTATAACCTGATTTCTTGATTTTGGTCACGTGGAATTTTTGAATGAAATGAGAAAAGAATTATCCTCTGGTACAGGAAAGATTTTTATATGTGGTACAGAAGACTCTTCAGAGTCAGGAAAGATTTTTATGTGTAGTACAATCAAAAGACTCTTCAGAATCAGAAAAGATATTTATGTGCGATACTGAAGGTTCCTTGGAGTCAGGAAAAATTCTTTTGTGCAGTACTGAAGGTTCCTCGGAGTCAGAAAAGATATTTAGGTGCAATACTGAAGGTCCCTCAGAGTCAGGAAAAATTTTATATGCGGTA
The DNA here is from genome assembly GCA_003833135.1 of Oehlia diaphana. Classification (NCBI taxonomy): domain Eukaryota; kingdom Fungi; phylum Glomeromycota; class Glomeromycetes; order Glomerales; family Glomeraceae; genus Oehlia; species Oehlia diaphana. Next base: position 106,141 of record QZLH01000315.1, on the reverse strand, counting down.
CTGAAGGTACCTCGGAGTCAGGAAAATTTTTATGTGCGGTATAGAAGACATAGTCCTTAAGTATGGACAATAAAGTGAACAAAAACCTCGTCTTGCTACCCGAGATGCCCTTCTAGGGCCTCTTTCCGCTTGGGTTTAATAAAAACTGTGAACACAAAAAAGTTATAAAAATTTACTGCAGAATATTAACAAAATAAAAAAAAGGAGAAAGTTTTTTTAAATCTAAGTTTAACGAATTAATCTGGGGTAAAATATGGATAAATCTAGGAGAAACTCAGACACGTGATCATTTTTCTAAAAAATTTTTTATAGGGCGTAGATAGTAATTAATAACCCGATATAAAAATTAAATTCCAAAAATTCCAATAAGCAATAAAAAAGTATTGAATTGAATATCAAAAGGATACACAATATAAATTTAGCAAATATGATTTTGTAATATATACTGTATATATATTGCATGCGTGTTTGACAAAATTTTTGAAATATTTTATTTTCTTTGTATCAAATTGTTAATGGTTAGGGAAATATGTTAATCACTAACATTTTTGGCAAAGTGTCCTTCGACAAAATGGGCAAATTGGCAAAAAGGATTCAGCGAGATGTCTTTGATGAAATACTTAGTATTCAGCAAAATATCCCTTTGGTGAAAATTTCCATCATATATATATGTAAGATGAATTCGGTAAAATAGGTTTTGACGAAATGGACTTCAGCAAGACGTACCGTAATCCTTTAATTACATTATTTTGCATATATTTATTATTATATTAAAAATTTATAAAATAATGTGCGAATAACTTTAAAAATCATAAGTTTTATTATAAAATTTTTTTTAATATTTAACTAATGTATTTTATTAAATAATCCATTTCTTCTAATGTTCCGCCATCAAAATTCTTAATTCTTTATCTATTTCTATCTTGTTTATTTTACTTTTCTAGTATATACTAAGTATTTTCCTATATCTGCTTCCATGGAAATTTTGTTTTTCTTTAATTCTTGTTCTATTTGTAAATTTGTAAGCGTGTCTAATTATTTTATATATTACTTTTTGAATTTTTTATATTCTTGTATTTAATTTTTAATAAATAGATTCTTCTTTGATTTGACCCATATCAAGCATTTCTTATTTTTATTTAATATTTTTTGATTCTATTCTTTTTTGACTAGTTATTTTCTCGTAATTACTTAGTTTGGTATACAGTATGTATCTTTTGCTAGCTGTTCCCAATCCTTTTCATCTATTTTGAATATAATTTCCATTTTTGTGCAATATCCATCCACATATTCTATATTCGTGATTCTTTATCTAAATATTTTTAACCAATATAGTTTAACCTCCTTTATTATCCATTTCACTTAAACTATTATTGTGTCCCAATTAGCACTAGTTGTTTATCATGATAGTATAGGAGATATCCAACAAAAAAAAAATTACTATAAACTGTACGCAACACTTTTGACTATGGTCAGTACACATTTATAGCTACTCCTGAAATTTTTATAAATAAGCATTTTAATCCTCTAACTTTAAATTAATTTAAAATTTAATTAATTATTTTATTCGCCACTTTCATCAACAACCTATAAAAATCACATTCATCTATATTATATTGTACACAATTCTTCATCTAGTAATGACTTTCTTCTATGGCTTGAAAACCTTGTAAATAGAATCTTTGCCCTTCATTTGCCTTACATCATTCTTCATATTTGTAATTCAACTTAATTATTTTTTTCCACATATATATACTATTTTTTTGCATGAACAATGTGGTAACATATCTCCAAAAATATATTAAAATGAGCAAACCCAATATCTTACTATCTTAAAATTTAATTAAAACTACACAAAGTTAAAATCTAACCATATTAAAATTTTGACCAATTATATGCATTTTTAAATCCTAACTAAATAAAGTATTGACACATTGTCTCCCCCACCTATATCAGTATTGATTGGGTACTTCCTGTTACTTGTTGATTATGTTAACTTATGTTGTTTCATCTTTTGAAGAGGTTAGTAACATTTTAATATAAATGCGACCATGATTAAATTTGTTTATGTATTAAGAAAAATTAATATATTTCCAATTTTGTTTTTGATCTTGCGCAATACGTTTCTTGTTTAATTCTTTACCTTTGTTAAATTCTTCAACATTTATCCTGCTTTTGTTATATTAATTTTTTTAAAAGAAATTAAATTATTTACATTTCACATACAAACAATTTCAGTTTCAGTTATACCTGGAGGGAAATGGAACAATCTGAGTTTTAATTGGCGGGTCATAATAATTACTGTATATTATAAATATTCTGAGGGTTTATTATTAATTATGATGTTTATTCTAAAATTAAGTGAAAATTTTACACCACGTGATATATTAGTAAGAATTTTTCACGTCATTACGAGTCAATTAATAATTTAATTAGACTTTCACTCCGGACTTAACAACGGTCTCTAATTAATAAATAAAATATTTCCAATTTTCCTATAATTTTCACTTCTCAAAAATGTTTTTACAAACTCTCCAAAATATCTTAGAACTTTTCATTCATACTGTAATTGTTTTCTTTATCTTTGTCATGAATTGACTAACAGAACACAAACTACTATTTAATGAATTAATATTCTACTGTTTTTTCATAAGTTTATATCGATTAACTAACTCTTTTATATACATAATTTAATAGCATTATTTAATAAACCTCAATTATTAACGAATTCTTAAATTACAAATCTCGAGTTTTTTTTTCAAACAAGCCTATAATATATTATAAAAGTACTAATCATTAATTTATTATTACCGATGGTTTTAAATCGATGTTTAGTAAAATCAAAAAATAATTCATTCATTTCTCGTAATTTAAATTTTTTATAGCGTTGGATCGTATATTTGAAATCCAACAATAACATTGACATTAAACTTTCGCTATGAGCGAGAATGACATCGTATAAATAAAAGTTAGAGATGATAAGAAATAACTTTTTATAAGGATTTTATTTCATATTTATACAACGTGAACATGATAAAATTGCAAAGAAGCTTAGTCCAAAATTAAGAAAAATTAATCTAAATCACCCTACAATTTTAAATCTTTAATTACAGAGTAAGAAAAATTTTATATAAACATTCAGAACTTATTACTAATAGCTAAGACGTTACGAATACCAGTCAGTTTAAATAATTATATAAGAAAAAAAAGGTTCATGTGAATATGGATAGAATCTAATTATTTAATTGAAAATAAGAAGCTTGTAGGATATGTAGGACAATTTAAATAACGGAAGATAACGACTTGAAAAACGAATTTCCAGTATCCTAGTTAATTTTTCGAGATGAACAATTTAAACTTCAAATTCATAATTATAATTATAAATAAGATTTTAGAACCTAATGTAACAATTTTATAAGTTGAATTTGATTTTTCTTTTTTGAATTTTATAAAAAGATTACAATATTTTGATTATACAGAAAATAAATATAAGGAAGACAAATGCATGTCAGATATTGTCTGAAGTATATTAAATTTGAAGTATTTAAACTTAATAAACCTTTTCAAGCAAAAATTTTTGTAAAAAAAAAGTTTCATCGTTGAAAGTAAACTGATTGACCTAAAAATTTTTCAATCAAATGAATTCAGTCAAATTTTTAATTATAATTGGATGATTAGCAAGATACAAGTAATACTATTATTTCCGATTGCTGCAATTTGCCAATATATTGAAATTGGTTATAAGAAATCTATCCTTGCGTGCCGTATATTATTGTAAATTTTCATTGTCAAACAGTCACACTAACGTATGATACCGTTTAACATCATTGGGTGATCGGTCAACTATGTAAATCAAAACTATATCAGGTAGCTTAATTAAACTATTTAACCAAAGATTTTTTTAAATCATAACAGATATTTAATAGAGTCTCTTTTATATAGGCCACAATAATAAAAGAATAGTTTGCGAATTTTTAGATGTCTAGATGAACTTTCTTATTATTTATTACTTTTTTTTGTAAGTATCCATTCTCATACATATCTCTGACAAAGTTACGTTGGTTATTTTTGTATTATTATTCAACTTTCAAATCAATGCCCTGTAAAATCTCTCTCTATACTAATATTGAGTAAAAAGAAGGTTATTTTTTCATTAATTGGTAAAAATATTTCAAATTTAGCAACATAATTCTGTTATTCTGGTTATTTTAAAATGTTTTTGGTCGCAAAACGAGTTAGAATTAAGGCTAGACATCTAAGTTTAGCATGGGTATTTACAAATCATATAAACGAAAGTATCAAGCTCGGAAAGCACCCAAAAGAGTCTAAAAAAATGAACATAATAATACTATCAAGGAAATAACAAGTCAATTAATTACCCATGGCCAATAGTAAATTTTTATATATACTGTAGTTTTGATTTACATAGTTGACCAGTGCATCATTGCCACAAAAGGTTAAATCTATTTATTAGTAGTAAAATATATTTCTCAAGTTCAAAAGATAACGTAACTTAACAAAATTGAGATTTTCATTTTTAAGATTTTTAAGTAAATACAAATTCTAATGGAACCAATCAAACCATAAATTTCCTTTTCTAAAATTAATTAAAAATCAAATGAACAAATAAAATAAAAGTTTTCAAAATCTGAAATTAGATCTTCCTATCCCTTTTCGTACACATGTGATTTACGGACACAAATACCAAAAGTAAATTATCAGGGGTCATTTCGGACCGCAGCAAGTTTAAAATTTTATCCAACAAAAATTAAATATAATACTGCGCCCCAAGATTAATAATATCACTAAACAAAGTCGTCATATTTGCTGTTACATAAAGAAAAAGTAATATTTTCTTTTTTAATTGATAAACGCATTTTTTTATTTAGTAAATGTAGAAGAACAAATTACATTAATAAATACAAAAATACATTGAAACTTAGATAAATCACTACTACCATGGCTTAAAGAGTAATATTTTCATTGCGTTACATTACAATCGTTACATTAAATTGATGCATTGTAATCTAATATAGCTAAAACAATCATTTAATTCATGAGATTTAATATTTCTCTTTAATTCTCTTATAAAAACAAAAGTTCTGGATCCTATTTTGTTCTCTCTTTCTGATTTATCACGTTTCGGCGTTCTTGTACTACACCATATTAATAATATTTTCTGTAACACGTTACAATGGTTACATTAAATTAATGATGTGCTTGAATGACATGTGCGATTATGTCAGAAAATAAACTTATTTAAATAAATCGTAGACCTCCTACAAGATTAGAAATATTATTCAAGGTTGGGTTTCTTAATATTTTAATACCTGATGAGATAATAATTATTTTATATTTCAATATTATTATATTTATTTATTTATTTTGCGACAAAAAAAAAGAAGAAAAAAGTTCAAATATTTACCAAGAATCTACATTGATAGAGATAAATAATGGATGGAAGCTTAAGTCAGGTAAATTCAGTTATAAATTTAAAGCAGAATTTATTTATTTTAATCAGGTTAAAAAATTGGTTAACTCATTTTATATTATATATAGAGCGGAAGTTCTTCCTATAATACCGTTTCTGCACTTGGTAACTTAAAGATCGACAATTCGGTTTCGTATAAACAGGCTTTGCATGTAAAAACGTCAGGACATAATATCCTTCTCAAATTAGAAGAGGATGGATTTATCACGCCTGACGAAAAAGCAAAAGAACTTATCAAGGAATTAACTGGAATAAAATATTTATTTAACTTAAAATTACTTTTTGAAAATTTACAGAACGAATTTTCAAATCAAATATTAATAGATATATTAGTCGCTTTAGCGGATCCTGCTCCATTTAATTTATTTTATTCAAAAGAAAGTGCGGCTAGATTAGAATTACATTTACGCACATTGATAGCGGTATTAGAAAGGATATGTTTCTCTCCAATACGTCTTACTAAAGACCTTCGAGATAAAATTTATAATTCTTTGACAAGATTTGCTGAAATTCATCGTAAAACTACTCAAGTGATTGAAGAAGGACTTGAAAATAACTTTAGATCAAACTTTGATCAATTTAACCTGCAAAAAGATGATAAATCTGATGAAAAAATTGCTAAAAAACGAAATTATAATATAGATTTTTTATTAATTCATCTGAGGGATACTTTACATAGTCTTCGTGATGATGAAACCTGGTTTCAAGAAATTATACGAAGAATTAGAGACTTGCTTAAGACTGCATTAAATATTACGCCAGGAATTTTATCAGCAATAACAGGAGCTAATCTTCCAAATGATTGTTCGATCTTATCAATGCTTAATCAGGTCCGTCAAAGTTTAAGTTTTAAATATCCAGTAGCTTCTTATTATATAGATTGGCGAATTATGTTGATTATACAACACAATCTTGTCATCTGGTCTGAATGTTCTGAAATGATTATTAGTAAAAAATTTGGAGAATTGATATTGATGGAATATCTATGGAGCTTTTTGGAAAGAGAATGGATTTACATTACTAATAAATCTATTTTAGACTCTCAAACCAAATTTGATGAAGTATCAAATAAAGTTATTAAGGCTTTGAAAAATACTGGAAGTTTTTTGAATGATCTTTCTGGAAATGAACCTCTTGCATTACCATATACTTTATGGTTTGGAATATTGGATCTTGCGCATAACCTTATTCAAAAATCTACTCGAAAATCCATACATGGTCTTTGTTATTATTTGGCAATTGAATCACTTAATAAAGCTCCAAGCAGCTTCATTCAATTTAAGGCTATTGAAATATTATTATATTTACATAATCTTGATAATCAAATATTTTCAATGATTGATGATGATTTTGATCACTATATACAAATATTAAATAAAAATAATTCTTTGGATTCAGAAAAATTTCAAAAATTATTAGAATTTGTTAAAGACAAATATCTTGAAGATTTAAATATTATATATAATGATATTGGAAAAGAAAAAAAAGGAAAAGGAAAAGAAAAAAGTATTAGTCAAAATTCATATATAATAAAAGAACAAACATCAAATTCTATTATATTAGATGCTATAGCAGATGAAATGACTTGTCCAATTAGTAGCGAACCAACAGATCAATTATGTATTTTAAAATGTAAACATGCATTATCATTAAATAATTTAAAAAAGTTAAAACAAAAAATATGTCCTCAATGTCGAAAAAAAATTGATGATGATGATATCAGATATTTACCACAAACTTCTATTTATAACAATTTATATTCAAAATTTTCTAAATCTGGATATATTTCACCTTCTATTGAATTAGAAAATTCAGATCAAATCCAATATGATAGTGATGATTCAGATAATTCAGAAATTGATCTTATATTAACTAAAAAGAAATTTAAGAATTTGTTTATTAAATTAGATTCATCAAACATATCATTATCATCAATACTTTCAAGAAATTCAAAAAAACAACATCCAACATATCAAAATATTATAAAAGAATTAAATGAAAAACACTATGAAAAGGCAGAATCTTTGTGTAAAGAATTATTAAATTTTTTTCCTAAAAGTTATTCTTTAAAATGCATTTTAGCTTATATCTATAAGTGTCTTAATAATTATGAAAATGCACACTTGTATTTAAAAGAAGCTATTAAATTAAAACCAAAAGAACCAATTGCATATTTTATTTGTAGAGAAATACATTTTAGACAAAATGAATATTTCGAAGCAGTAAAAAATTTAGAAATTTCGCTAAATTGCAAGGCAAAAATAAATAATTTGTATATAATACTTGGAAATATTTGCTTATATTATAATGTTTATAATCCTCATAATGCTTTAGAATATTATGAAACTGCATTAAAAAATGATCCAAATAATTATTTATGTCTTAAGAATTGTGCATATATATATGAAAATAAGAACAAAGATTACCAAAATGCTTTATTATTTTTAGATAAATTGCTAAGTATTAATGAGAAGGATTCATTGATTTTATGTTATTATGGAGATATTCTATGTAATATGAAACAATATAATAATGCCATATCATATTTTACAAAAGCATATATTATAGATCCAGAAAATGTTCATAATTTAAAAAATAGGGCTATTACATACTATAATCTTAAAGAGTATGATAAAGTTTTATCAGATCTTGATAAAGTTATTCAATTTGATCCAATAAATATTTTGGCATATTATCTTAAAAGTCTAACATATTATACAAAAAATGATATTAGTAATTCCAAAATAGCATTTAACAAGCTTACAGAATTATTAGATTCTAATGATACTATTATAGAAAAAACACAATTATTTTATTTAGAATATTTGCTGAATAAAAATAATTTAACAGAATTAAATAATACATTAACAAAAATTAATCAAATTTCAAATATTAGAAATAATGAGATACTGCTTTTTATAAGATGTAGCATATATGTTGAATTAGGAATGTACCATGAAGCAAAGTTAGATCTTAATATGTTATATGAATCAGCATCTATTCATAATTGTATTTCATATTTTCACTTACTAGAAAAATATTCAGATTTTTGGTCATATTTAAATAATAGTTATAGTACATACTTGTATCTAGGTAAGTGAACACTTAAATATACTACTTTTACTATTAAAAATTATTGACATATTTGGTTATAAATTTATTTTAGAAAAAAGGATTTATTTAATTTCAAAGTTAATAGAGCGTGATAGTTAGTTTTATAGTCAATTTCAGGAAAGTGATCCAAATAGGTAAGAACTATTCATAGGATTGTTTAATTTAAAAAAATTCTAAGCATTAATAATTGTGTTTTATAATTCAAGTTTATCAGGTCAAGTACTTTGTCCAAATAATAAAGAGTTTTGTTTGAGTTTTCCTTTACTAAGGTTTAATAACATGAATATTATTTGGAAAATAAATGTTAAAAAGATAATATCTGACAATTGCTTTATAAGATTTACAGACAAGAATGTAAGTTTTTATTAAAATCTATTTTATTTCAATAATATCTTTTTAAATTGATTTTTATATTCAATTATAGTCCTATTATATTGGAAGGAATGAGTGCATATTAAAATATATAGATATATTAAAATTTGTTGGATTAGGTTGGATTGAATGTAATATTCCAATTAAACTTAGTTCATGGAATTCGCAACTTTTTATTGAAATGAATGCTATTGATATGGTATATTTTGTTATTCATTTATTCAGAACAATTTCCTTTCAGATTGTATAAGCTTTACTCATTATTTATTATTTTTGATTTACATAGAAAATAGATTATATTCGATTTGGGTATAATGAGGAAGAGATAACTTGCATTCCTAATATGAGTTGTTTGTTACTACTAGATAATCTAGATTATCATGAATTTTACCCGAGCATACCAGAAGCCTTCAAGGACAAATACTTTTCAAAAAAAAGAAAAAAAGAAATGGAAAATTTGTTTGAGTTAAAAGATATCCTTGACAATTTATAATTATAAATAGTTACATACTATATTCGTTGTTACTTATTTTATTTATTTATTTTTATTCGTCATCTTATACTTTGTAATATTAACGTTATGAGAATTTGCTACAGAAATTAAATGTATATTGTATGAAATTCTAATATAGAAGTTACTGCTGAATTATTGCTTATACTATATACTGAATTTTAAGTTTTATTTAAGAAATGTAATATTCAAGAAGATTTCCTGTACATCTTTAATAATCGGCCTAATTATTCAAAAATTAAAATAATGATAATAAGGAAAAAGAAAAAAAATGTTTTATTATCTAAATTCTAATAGGCTGTTTTGTTTATTTTTTACATTTCAAAATATTCGAAATGTTAAAATTAATAAAACAAAAGTTTTTCTCACAAAAAAAAAAAATGGTTTATTTAATCGATAATTTGTTAAGCACAATTCTTATCATTTATTGACATAAATTAATAATCTTGCGAATGTGTATTGTAATATTGATGGCCAAATTTTACTGATTTCCAACAAGTCCATTATACTTTCTTTTTTATATTCAGTTGTGATATTTATTTGTTAGCCTCAATTTATTTTTTTCTTGCATGCTTTGCTTTTTTATCTGCTAACTCGTACCAATTACACTTACTATCAGGTTATTTTATAATTAGTACAAACGAATGGTTTGTCAAATTTATTTATTTGATTCAAAGTTAAAACAACTTTCCCATCCCTCCATTTATTTCATTGATTTTTTTAATAGATTTTCTAACATACTATTACATCCATGTCTGTATAATTTTATTATCTCAGTATTATAATTGCTGATTTAAATTTTTGTCGTTTGATTTATAAACCGTTCCCTTTTTCGTTATATATTTATTTCTTTGATACATAGCCGAATTATGGAATTAAGGTTTTTTCAAAACTTTTGATAAAATACAAATGAACATTATTCTCGTAAAAATTAATTGAATATGAGAGAATTAAATCTAACAACTTTAAAACCTTTTGTACTAAAATATTAATTCCTGATATACACGCTTATTATAAACATTCACCGACATTAATGAAATTATCCGTCACACCAGCGTCACGCTAATGATGATAATATTTAATTGTTGCACAACGTACGAAACGCAGTCACGCAAATGAAGATCGATACGCCTGATACGGGTCTTGAAGAAATTCATGGTTCATCATGATTTTCACGCCGGAAGCACCTAAATATTGTAAAATTAATTGAATTATTTTTGTACTCATATGTGGTTAATGGAACTGACTTTAAAGTAAGTATGGGTTATTGGTTTGAAAAGGAACAAAACCATTTCGAAATTCTAATAGAAGCAGCAAAAGAATACAGAAGATCACGCCCTGATTCTTTAATGAAAGTATTGCTCTGGCTTATCCACAAGTTATTTATAAATCTCGGTTACTTAATCCTTTTACAAAAAATATCCCCATATCCGCCGATTTGCCGATCATCAGTTATGTGGCGCAGTACCGATCAAAAACTCGTTCCTACGTAAGAAAAAATGTCAAAAATATATAAAAAAAACTTTTAAGACCTCTCCCAAAATAATTACCTCTTTAGCCCAAAACCAGTAGGAGTTTCTAGAAAAAAAAGGAAAAAATATTATAAAGTTAGTTTATTAAAAAAAAAAAAAAGAAAAACTTTACAAAAATCAAGAATATTTATTGATTTAACGAAAAAAAATTAACTGAAAAATAATTAATAATAAATATCAAATAGATTTTAATTAAATAAGTAATCAATACATAAATTAAATTCGCTAAAACATTATTATTTGTATTTAGAGTTATTTATTTATTAAAAGATTTTTATTGAATAATTTTGCTTTCTAAATAAATTTTTTTTATAAACTATAAAAAAAAAAAAAACCAGCTCCAAGTTGTATCTAATGCAAAATAGTTATAAACTTGCAAAAATTTTCAACTTACTTGATGTAGAAACTGGTTGAAAAGTTGATGGGGGAGTTGATGGGGAGTTTAATAGGGAGTTTACGAAAGAAAACATTTTTGTTGAAGTAATTTCTTGATATCTGTCATATGATCATGTAGCACAAGTGTGGTCATTTTTGCGAAACTTAAATTACCTAATTTTTATTAAATTATTGTCAAATTCCTTAATTTAGACGATTCCGCAGATCAAAACTTGATAATATTGATAGAAATTTTTGATTTTACAAAGTAAGTCAAATAATTGCTTAACCCAAAATCAATTCTTTATACAGATTATCAATCAAAGATGAAACAAATGAATAAAAAATGAATAAAATGAATCAAATTTTATTTTTAGTATAAGTTATATTATTTTATAGCATTATACTATTTATTTTTGTTTTATCATAATATATACATATCTAGTATGTTCAATATGATTATAGAGTACATGTAAATTTATTTTTTACATAAATAAGTCAGTTTGTAATTGAACAGATAACTTCAGATTTTGAATAATCTAGTATACATTCTAACTTCTAAGTTAGCTAACATTTTTTCCATATATTATAATAAATTAGTTCATCTCTGATTAAATTGAAAATAAAAAATAATATTAATTTCTATATAAGTCTAATTTTCGGATTCCCTTAGAAAAGAGCACGATCATAGCATGTCAAAGTAATTGAATCAATTCATAATCATTACGAATAGCCAATTGAAGATAGACAAAGATCAATATTTTTATATGAGAAACATCCAAAATATTAATGATGAAATATATTTTATCTTTCAATATTAAAGCATACTTTTGTGATGATTTCTTCAGAATACCTTTGTTGATCTATCAATTTTATTTTGTAGCTTGTTATTTAAAGAGTCAATTAAATTAAAAAAAGTAAATCTATTGTTAAAAAATTGAAATCGAGGAAGTTAAAAATTTTTATAATTACATTGAACATTTAGATTTATATAATACACTGTGTACATTTATTAAAAAGAATTATAACATTTACAATATGGTTGTCATCATTGTCATCATAATCCGAAGATCTTAATTATAATTGGAAAAATTCTCAAAAATGATTTTCTATACTATTTTAAAATATTCGTTCCTTTTATTTTGTGTAAAACAACGGTATTGAAATTTCTGGTAATAAACGTTTCATTATTTAGGGATGTTATATTACTCAAACAGTTCGGTTCAGATTCAAAACCAACTTTTTTTAATCCAATTCAAACTCATTTACTGTATATAAAACTCGGATTTTTATATGAATAAATTTGGTTAAGCAATTAGTTTAAATCCGATTATGTTAATGTAACATATTATTGAATATTATGTGCAAAAAACTTCACATTTTTTTATTTATAGTAAAATCACTCGATCATAAAAAATCTCGATTAAAACTGGTTTACTGAAAGCTAATAACATCTATAGTTTCATTGTAACCATAATAGAAAGTTTGTTAGAGATCCACATATCAGATATATAAATACGCATTAAAATTTTACCCGGCATCTTTGACTAAGCTTATTGGAAGAGATGATTTACAAATGAAAGAAGTTGAGGTTTGGGAGCATGTATTAAAATGAGGTCTCGCGCAAAATTCAACTCTTATTTCATCCTGATACTAGGACCGATGATGATTACAGAATGATGGAAAATATTTTACAACATTGCTTACCTTTAATCCTAAAGAATTTTTACAAAATATTGATCCATACAAAAAACTTTTAAACAACTTCATAAAGATTTATTAAATTCTTACATGAATCCTGATAGTATACAAAATGATAATATTTCACTTCCTAGAAATATTCATATTGACGAAACAATTGATTCAACAATTGTTAATTTAAATATTGTTTCAATTATTTCAAGATGAATTGATAAAGTGGATGTTATCGTAAATTTTCTTATTTGAGAGAATTATATTTACCATATAAATTTAAATTATTAATAAGAGGAAGTCGAGATGGTTTTACTGCTAAAAAGTTTCATTCATTATGTGATGATAAACTCATTACCGTCACTTTATTAAAATCGAAGGAGCGAAAGAAATCATTGGTGGATATAATCCTTTAACATGGTCAACTTCTAATAATTGGATTAAAACTAAAGATAGTTTTATTTTTTCCTTAAAAAGTAATTTTAAACCCGCAATTATTAGTAATGTAAAAGATATGAATTACGCAAAGGCAGATCACTCAAAAAATGGACCATGTTTTAATCATGATCTTGCAATAGGTTCATTAAATGAAAATGAAAATTTTTGTAAGTTCTTTTGTATAAATACTTCTTATGAAAAAAAGATAAGAGACCAAGAAGGCAAATTTTCTATGGAAGATTATGAAATATAACAAATTGTGAGAAATTAAGAGTATTATTTTTATTTTATTTGTAGTGGTTACTGTATTTCTTATTTTATTTTATATTCTTTAGTATTAAATTGTCGCTGAATTGTTTTTAAAAAAAAATAAAATCCAATATTTCGTTTATGATATTATCGAATTTTATAGCGTATTGATCAACATTTCAAGGGGATGCCAACGGTCGGTTTCGGTTTTAAAAACTGCAGTTCAACCAAACCGACCGCAAAACCGACCGATAACGAAAATTCCAGTGATGGATAGTAGAAAAGTTTTTCTATTTGGTATCCTTAGAAATTTTTTTCATGCTAGTGAAGAATTTAATTAAAGAAAAGGGTAGAGTACATTTAATGGGAAGTGAGAAATATTGAAATATTTGCCAAGTTTTGTAAGTGTTGTACAAATCTTTGTTTGATTTAGTTTATTTTTTTATTTATATAGTTTAATTTTATATATAATATGGTATATCATTAAGGGACTATAAACAGGAATCGGAAGATTAGACAATGGGAGGCTGGGAAGGCTCGGTTGAGGCTTAATTGGACAAAATTGGCTGATCAACAAAATTGTCCGGAGGCCGGATGACAATACTTGTCATTAAGACAGAAATTGTCGCGGATATTGGATAATATATAAACGGGGTTGTTACGGGAAAAAGCAGTCGGTTTTTGTTTATTAATTGTAAAAATAGGATAGTTGGAATATTACAGAGCGCCGATTGAGGCAGTAATATTGTCTATTTGTTTGTTCATTAATAAAAGATACCCGTTGATCATCCGATTTCTTCATAAAACACTTCTTATTAATTTTACAATTATATTTCATGAATCATCGTTATTAATTTTATATACATTATTTACCGATATTTTATATATATTGTTTTCCGAATACTGTCTATTTATTTATCATAAATGCGCTATTTACCCAAATCCTAACACTTTATTACCGATTGCTAACCGATTGATATAAAATCGTTATTTATCCTTCTGTTACTACTCCCTGGACCGTCAAAAATCAGTAGTAACATAAGTTATTATAAAAACACTAAATTTTATTTGTTAAATAATAAGTTCGTACTAAGTACTAAATTAATTTTTTTTTAAAAATTGTTTTAAATAAAAAAGACAAAAGCATTTAAATTTTTAATTAATTTAAATTAAAGTGCGAAATATTTATTTAATTTAACAAACTAGTTACAACATTTAAAAAAAAAATATAATAATCAAACGTAAAATGATTTACAAAAATAAAGTAACACTTAGATCATAATCTTTGTATAACCGATAAGGGAAGATAAAATTTGCATAGATTTCTTTCACCACAATTTTCATTCCTATTTGATAAATCGAAATTTCACCCAGATGCCATGACTGATTATATTATTAATTATGCCATCCATTCATATTTATTGTCAAGATTTTTCCAGTTCTTCAATTCATGATATGTTGAATGTGATCCATTTCTAAAGAAATTTCAAGAACATGGGATAAACTATAAAAAAAGAAGATCTTAGTATTGATTTAATAAAAAAAAAATACTAATTATTCTATGATAGGAGCCAGGTACATAGGCTAACCCTCCTCCAGGAAAGCCAGTTTCTCCTTAATGACTTCCATAATTCCTCCGTACATTTTCCTTGCTAAGCTAACTCTATTCTACTACAAAATAGTAAAAATATATCGAAGAACATATACATATATACATATATTGAAAAAATAGTGAAACAAGATAAGAAAAAAAACCAATAAAAATGAAATAAAAAACAAAATTGAGGAATTAACAAAAAAATAACAAAAAAAAATAAGAAAACAAAAAAAAATAATAACAAAATAAAATAGTAGTACGAATCTATACACGCTCAACTACCTATCCGGGCAACCACAGTACGCAGGCGGACCGACGTATCTGGGCTTACATGGACAAGCCGGACGAAAAAGAAACTCCATCCGTTATTTCCTCCTACGTACGGCATGATGGAACTATGGAAAGACAATTATCATAGATCTGTAAGTTGTTAGGAACAACTTACCACAATGTAACAAAAAAATTCAAGAACAGCTCTTTCGCAGTTTGTGACATTATTCAAATTAAATATATCCCAAAGGCCGCTCCAAAATCAAAAGTTGTTGCGCACAATCCACAATTGATATTCTCTTTGCTGTTATTCGTTAGCCAAAGGAGGAGTTGTTGCCAAAGAAGAAATCGCCTGGAGGAGACCTAAAAAAAAGGCAAAGAAAAATAACAAAAAAAAGCAACAAAAAAGTTTAATAAATAAATAATATATTAGTCAGCATGATTATCGTTTTAAAATTCAGTCATAAAGTGACATATATTACGTTATGGTTTTCTAATACTGACTTACTATGAACAATGCAAAATCGGCATAATATTATTAATTCTGATTAATACAATATTAAAAAAATTATTACCAAACATGACTTAATTTTTTTGTATATTATCATATTTGTAAATTGCATTTTTTGTTCATGAATAATTCGTAATTACCGTACGGTCAAATTTCTAAATAATGTCAGCTTGCCATACTCAATTTGGCCAAAGCATAAAACACTTATTCTATCAAATAATGTATTTTTTTTTAATTAATAACGCATTTTTTATTAATTATGTCATAATTAAAAGATTACATAATTGCAAAAAAATACCTGGAGTATTGATAAATAACCCTATAACTAACCAATCTTAACTAAAAGACTACAATTAACAAAAATAAAATTCTATTCTGAAATATTGTTCGTCTGATCACTAATTTAATATTTCCACCTGTTTTTGAGTTATTAATATTTTCTATCTATTGCGTATTTGCGAACACAAATAAACTAAATTCTAAATTTCTTAAAAATTGTAAAATCAGAAAAATAAAACATTGGAAAAATAAGGTCTAATTGATTCCTGTTTAACGAAAACGTATTCGAATACTAAACAAAAATTTTCCGTTTGTCTAATTAGTCTGCAACCATTTCCAACGAAAAAAAGCCAACCCTACTTTACCCAAATTGCTTATTTTAATGAATGGTTAATCGCTATCAGAGTCTACTTTCCTGAACTGTCACTATGCATTTTATTATTGCTAGTAACGTTAATTCTGTTGCTAAATACCAATTTCAATGTATTAAAAGTTTCCATCAATTCTGTCTTCGAAGCCGTTGAACCCGTTAAGTTGTCTGTTGTTTCGAAAAATTGCTCGTCTTCCAAAGAAGGGTTAACGTTATTGTTAGACATCTTTTGAATTCCCAGCTTTTAAAGCCTCCATCGGTATAATTTCATCTTGATCTTCAATTTGAAGTCCATTGCCCAATTCCTCATTCATCGCAGAATCATATACTACCTTCAACATGCTCTTTTCATTGTTAATATACATTAAAATGTATTTAATTTTGTTTACTTTAATGATTTTTGCGAAATGTCCACCAAAATCACTTATATGATTCTTGATAATTTTATAATCCGGTATATCTTCCTTAATTCTTAATTTCTTTACTGCTTGTCAACTATATTTCTTTTTAATTTCTCGGGATGATAACTTAGCGTCAAACATTCTAAAAAATCTTCATTCGTTATCGTTATATTCGATCCTCCCTTAATGAAATCTACTTCCATATCTTTTGTTAGGCGAATTTTGGTTTGAACGGTTCTATATTTGTAGTCTCATTTGACCGATAGCCTTTCCACGTATCCCGCTTGTGTTAGACTTTCATAAATCTCTTCGCCCTTCCAGTACCAAAGAAAATCGTAAAAGAGCAGATCACGTGAGGTCTCGTCTATCTCGGTATTTGATATGTTGATAATGTGACAATCAACGTGGAATGTATGTTTTGTTAAACTAAAGAACACCGAACACGTGTGGACTGCACGTGGTTTGGGTTAAGCGTCTCTGTTACTATGAAGAGAGTAACTTTTTCCTTTATAATAACTTTTTCTTTCGTTGACTGTACTAAATTTTTTTGTAAAATAGAACGTATCCTGTGAGATGTAGTCTGACATAAGACGGACAAAAACTACGGGTTTTCTTCATCAGAAAGTACGTTTGTGACCAGATTCTCTCACAGAAGACAGTACAACTACTGAGTGTTCTGAGGAACTACTGTTATCTCATAAGCTCTCGAGCTGTGGCTCACACTTGGTTGTCAAGAGTTATACTGTGAGCGCCTTTTGGTGCCTTGAAAGTATCTTAAAATAAAGTTCTAATTATACTACCTAACCTTGTGCTGATGCTTGCTTTGTTATTGAATATTCCAGCAAAAGGATTACTTGTCCCCATATTTAGGTCACGGGCAGGGTTAGTCAAAAACCTACCTACGGTTATTCCTATAGGGGCATCTGTCGTGACTTGCGTAATGGAAGACGATGCGCTGAAGAACTACTGTTATCCCATAAGCTCCTTCAAGAGTTGTGGTTCATGATCGGTTGCCAAGAGTGTGTATCGTGCGCTCGATCGTTTGTCGACTTGTCAAATCAAGCTATCATATCATTTGTGAACTTATTTTACTAAAGATAATTATTTTCACCAAACAGGTTCAAGTCTGACGTGCATTTAATTTCACAGAATAATTTACAGTTAAAATTTCCGCCATGACCAATATCATTTATTACATCTCTCTTTGCGATTTTAGTGATAGAATGATCGATCTCCACTGTTAAAAATATTAAGATGGATCAAGTTGGATACGATTAAAAAATCTCGTCTAGGGTTGTGTTACTAAGGCCAGAGGTTCGCTGTACGAGTTTTATAATAAATATGCTACACCATACATAAGACATTATTTATAGTATTTTATTTACTATAAAAGATAAAAATATACGCAATTTTAATAAAAAAGCTAACAAAAAAAAATCTAAAATTAAACTGCTAGATCAATAATAGCATCATCGATGCTAGCAGTGGAGAAAGACCCCGAAGGTGCAGCCAAAAAAAAATTACTATTAACTATACGCATTTTTTCAGGGCCGGAATTATTATAATTCCAGTCAGCGTCTAAAAAGGAAATAAATTCCGGCCGGCATTATCTATAAAAGGAAAGATTTACATGATTATTTTGGTCAATCCTGCGCAAACCCTTACCCTACCTTTTTATGTATAGTTCGGGGTCCTAGTGGAGAAATTTATGGAGTATTCACCTCGCGAAATAGAGAAAATATATTGATATTAAGACTATTATCGGGTCATTCATTTTCCATCCACCTTATAACTTACCAACGAAAGAATTTAATTTTTGAAGTCAAGCGGTTATTTTATTAACACACGAAATTATAATTATATCGTAATAAATAAGAATGACAATCGTAAGACATTAAATTACTTTATTTTACGACCACAATAAACAAATAAAATTATCAATATTTACAAAATATTTTATTAGTATATATATATATATATATATATCATCAATTTTTTTATTCAGAAACAGTTTCAGTAAGAGAATTTTCTTGTTTAATCTCAGTAGACGGGATTTTAGTACCAGTTTCAGGATCATTTATTTCTTGTGTTTCTTCTTGTGTAATTGATCCTAAATTAAAGAAAATTCCTTCATTTTTTATAAATACAATAACATTACAAAGTCCTCCAATTGCAATTGCTTAAAATAAGGAAAAAATTTTGATTAATAAAGATATTTAATAAAGAATTATTATCAATAAATAACTTATGACTTACCTAGGATATAAATATATACTATATAGAATGATACTATAATTCTTAGTAAAATGTAATATAAAATAATGAATGCCTAATAATAATAAAAAAAAAAAAAAATTATTAAATTATTATATTTACTATGTTAAAAAAATATTTTTTGATCAATTAAAATTTTCTTTGATTAAAAAAGCTTACCCATTGAAAACAAAATACTAAGATATAAAATTTTAATTTCTTAGAATTATATATATCAGATTCATATTTATTTAAATCCAACTTATTTAACTTTATATGAATTCTTATCAAACAATAAACGGTAACAAGAAAGAAGACTAAACTTATTACCAAATCGAACCTTATAAAAAATAATTCTTTACCAAAAAGTTTACTATACTGATCTCCGAATTCGAATATAACACTAACAGTTATTGCCATAAGCCAAAGTTTATAATCTTTTTTCCCCCAACTATAATTTACTTCATAATTATTTTTTAAAATTTTCCATACTTCTATTGCAATTGTTGCACCAAGAAGTAAATTCATGATTAAAATAATTCCAATAATGTAAGACATGATATTATAAGCGTTCTTGCGACATTCAATACATACTATGTATATAACTGTCTAATTAAAAAAAGAAAATTATTTCAGTTATTTATAATGAGTTTACAATGGAGGACAAAAAAAAAAAAAAAAAAAAAAAAAAAAAAAAAATAAAAAAAAAAAATAAAAAATAAAAAAAAACAAAAAATAAAAATAAAAATAAAAAGTTTCAAATAAAATTATCTTTTTATTAAT
>QZLH01000315.1:45341-80630 GCA_003833135.1 Oehlia diaphana | reverse complement strand
TATACATTTCGTATACATTAGTTTTTTTAAAAAATGTTCAAAAATGAATTGCTTATTAAATATACGGAATTTGTATACGGAATCTATAGAAACGTACATAAAATGTATACAAAACGTATCCTTTCCGTATACATATTTCTTATAGGGAGTAAAATAGTAATTCATTTAGTAAATTAATATTAATATACATGTAACCAACTTACATATATAATTTTGTATAACAATGATGTCCTAATTAAAAAATTCTATTATCACACTTGGAAATTGGAATCATAAAATTTAAAAAAGTTTACCCATATAAGATCTGAGCTTCTTCAATTCAGATATGTTAAAATTATAGTTACTCAATTAATTCAATTTATTCAGCTTTTAACAAAAACAAAGGCTAACAAAAACGAAAATGGATGTATCACAAAATAGAATATTTATTAAAACTGATGAAAAAATCCACGAGCGATAAAATAATAGTAACGTTTGTATCGAAAGTATTGTACCAATAAAATAAATTCAACATTAAAAAAATTTCAATAATTATTCTTATAATAAATGGATTATTATGAAAGATCTTGGTACTTGTTTAATTAAAAAATATAAATATGTATCAATTATTGATATTAAGCAAGAACAAACATGACTAACGTATAATTAAAAATAATTATCATTATAATTTTCAAAATTCAAGTAAATAATCTAATTTCGCTTTACCATAAAACAGAAAAATAAAACAAAATTATAAAAAAAACGATACAACTTACAAGTGATAGCCAAATAGAAAGGAAATTTGATTCCGAGAGACAATCGCTTTTCATTTAAATGCGCATAAATTTTGCTAATTTTACTAACGCGAATGAAAAATAATATTTATAAATAGTATAGTAATGACGACATTCATTTCACGGTAATAGAATTTTTATTAATGTGAAATTTTAGACGCAGAAACCAAAATTAGTTTAGTGTCAATCTGTCAATTATGTGACGCCAAATTGTCGTCAGCGACGCGTGTTGTAGATCACTAGATAATTCTTAATTAGTTCAGTTCATTAGAACATTATTGTTTACTGATCTGATGTAATATGTTTTATTGTATGTCATAACCATGCACATTAAAGTTCTTTATTGTAATTATAAAATTAATTATATACACCGAACGAAAGAATTTATAAAGAAATTTATATACGGTATATCACGATAAAATATTTCTATCGTTCAAACGTTTACTATTCAGAAAAACAGTTACAGTAATAGAATGTTCTTATCTACTCTCAACAGATAAGTGTATATCTTGTTGTTGTACGACTGAATCCGGATCAAAGAAAAATCCTTCATTATTAATAAATAAAATGAAGTGAAGAATACCTCCCATTGCGTATGCTTAAAAGTAAGTAAAAACAATTTGTTTAATAAATCTAAATAATTCATTAGATAAAACAATAATTAATGAATGTATAACTTACTTAAATCAAAAATCCAATATTTGTAGAATAAAAGCTATTTTTTTAAATTTATTAATTCAATTAGTTAGTTTTTTGTTATCTTTTTTTTTTTTAAAAAAAAAAGAAAAAAAAAAAATATAAAATCTCACTTTTAAGTATAAGTTATATACAATTACTATATTTATTATTATCTATAAATATATAAAAGATTAATACAAAATTTTATTATCACATTTAAAAAAATAAAAAAATTTTCATGCTTACCCATTGATAAATGAATAATAGAATATAAGATCTAAGCTTCTTTAATTCAGATATACTGAAATTATAATTAACCAATTGATCCAATTTATTCAACTTCAAATGAATTTTTAACAAAAAACAAAAATTAATGATAAGGAAAATCGGATATATCATAAAAGCGAATAAACTGATGAAAAAGATACGTCTGATTAAAAAATCAATAAATGATAATGTAATACTAATAATTATAGTAATAATTATAATGAGCCAAAATATATAATTTTTTTTTCCCAAACTATATGTTAATTTATAATTATTTTTTAAGATTTTCCACGTTTGTAATGTAAGTATTGTACCAAGAAATAAATTTATGGTCAAAATAATCTCAGCAATGTTGTCTATTATAAATGTTTCGACAGTACACGAATTATGCGTACACAAGGCGATGATATTGATCTAATTAAAAAATATATATAATTATAGTATATGTTCTTGAGCAAGGACAAAAAAAATGATAATGTACCGCAATAATTAAAATTGATTACCGAACAAATGTTCAAAATTGCAAGCAAATAATCTAGTTTCACGTTATTAAAAAAAAACAGGAAAATAAATAAAATAAATTTATATTAAAAGCAAAATCAACTTATTCATAACTTACAAGTGACAGCTAAGTAGAAAGGAAATTTGATTCTAAGAGACATTCGTTTTTCATTTGAATGTCCATAAATTTTACCAACACGAAGGAAAATAAAAATACATCCAATTATATCCAATAAATATAAAAGATTTATAGATAGTAATATTAGTATAGCAATCACAATATGCATTTTTACGGTATTCAAAGAAAATTTGGATGAATCTAAAAATGAAAAAAAAAATCTTTTATGTTAGCGAAATTCGCCGAAACCGAAATTAGTTTAGGTGACGCCCAATTATCGTCAGCGGCACGTGTTGTAGATCTTTAGAACATTTCATCATAAGTTGCACGATAAAATTGTTTACTGGTCTGATGTCATTTATAATGTACACATTGTCATGCAAGTACAAGTTGAAATTCTCAAAATTAAAGGATCTGAAAAATTACTAAGTTTTTTTTTATTTTGAAGTTCAAGCGACCATATTTAGTAACGTGGACGATTATATTTATATGATAACCATAACACTGTATATTTACACATGCAGTATATCACTGATAAAATATCTCCATATCTCGTTCAAATACCAATCATTATTTAGAAACAGTTTCAGCAGGAGGACGTTCTTGTCTATTCTCAACAGATGATATTATACCGGTCTCGGGATCATTTATTTGCTGCGATTCTTGTTGTTGTTGTACGATTGAGTCTGGTTTAAAGGAAAATCCTTCTGTTGCAATAAAGAAAATGACGTGACAAATTCCTACAATTGCGTATGCTAATATAAGAAAGTTAATAATGAATTTATAATTCATTTGATAAAACCATTCATTTACATGTAACTTACATATGTCAAAAGCCTTGTATTTGTGAAATCCCAACAAGTGAAATGTAATTATCAACGCCTATAAAATTAATTAATTATTTATTTCTTGCTCAAAATCATAAAATTTTCTTAAAAAAAAAACTTACCCATAAAATAATAAATAAAGAAATATAAGATTTAAGCTTCTTCAATTCAGTTATACTAAAATTATAATTACCCGATTGATCCAATTTATCCAACTCAAAATGAACTATTAATAAAAAACAAATACTAACAAAAAGGAAAATTGGATACATAAAATAAAGGATGGAATAGATGGATTTATAGTTGATAATAAAACAATTTATAATAATAATAATTATAATTATTATTATAATAAGCCAAAGTTTATAATTTTTTTTCCCCCAATTAGTATAAGTGGTTTCATAATTATTTTTTAGTATTATCCACGCTTGTAATGTAAATATTATACAAATAAACATATTCACGAGTAAAATACTTTCAACAATCTTATTTATGTAAAGTATGCGATAGCCAAAAATACTGGTATTTATCTAATTAAAAAAATATAAATACTGTATGTATCAATTTTTGATATTTAAGTAAGAATAAAAATGACTATTAAACGTATAATTAAAAATAATTACCATTATAATTTTTAAAATTGCAAGCAAATAATCTAATTTCATATTATTATAAAACAAGAAAATAAATAAAACTAATTTAAAAGAAAAAATGTAACCGACTTATTTAATAACTTACAAGTGATAGCTAAATAAAAAGGGAATTTAATCCCTGGAGACATTCGCTTTTCATTTAAGAGAGCATAAATTTTGCTAACGCGAAAGAAAATAAAAATACATCCAATTATATCCAATATAAAAATAATATTGATAATTGCTAATATTATTATAGCAAAAACTATTGCGGCACTCATTTTTTACGGTATTTAAAGAGTTACAGAATATTGAAATGAATCTTTTTTTTAAAAAATGTGAAAAGTGATTCTTTATATATTAGAAGCGTTCAGTATCTACTGCGGTCATGTGGGCGGTGTGGCTTAAAATCGGTGACACTAAGGTATTAGCTAAATTAAAGCAGATAAAGCAGATAAATAATGAATGAATATTCCTTAATTTAGCTATGTATAGAGAAAAGAATTTGAAATATTCAGAAATAAATAATCTTTCATCAAAGGAGCTAAAAAATATCCTAATTTTGATAAATAATAGGTAAAGTAGTATTATATTTAGACGACGCCAGAAAATACAAATTACAGCTCATTATTTTAAAGAGAAAAAAAGAATAATAAATTTCGATTGGAATTTTTAGTTTTGATTTAAAAAGTCTAATTTTTTAGCTAATTTTTTTTATTTTCTAACATTGTTTAGATTAAACCCACAAATTTATGCATGAAATGATGAAATTCCTACATATGAACCAAAATCTCGTTCAAAATTTTAAAATTTTAATATTTTAAATTAAATTAAAATTTATATTTCCACAAATTCTAATATTTCTCTGCTTAATTTTTATTTATTACGCCATGAAATATGT
The DNA here is from genome assembly GCA_003833135.1 of Oehlia diaphana. Lineage (NCBI taxonomy): Eukaryota > Fungi > Glomeromycota > Glomeromycetes > Glomerales > Glomeraceae > Oehlia > Oehlia diaphana. The sequence continues at coordinate 75,933 of QZLH01000315.1, read as the reverse complement.
TAGTTTATTAAGAAATATTCTTTCTGCATATTTACAATATTAAAAGCATGAAAAAAATCTCTTCGTATTTTTGTTCTTTATATAAATTAAATTAATTAAATGTCGCTTTTAATGTTCTCTTTGATTGTTAGGAAATAGGAAATAATTCATTAATACTATATGTCTTAGTCCTGCGATGGGAGTGCAATCCTATGTAAGTTTACAGAAGTTCGCGTAAATTTTCATGAGAAATTTACAAAAACTTACACTAGTTTACGTATATTTACACAAATTTTCGCAAGTTTACACTCCCATCGCATGGTTACGCCTAAAAAAATTCTAGTGCATTTCTTTCAACGAATTGTATATAATAATTTGTATTTGGTTTTAAATTATGGCCGTTAATGCGAAATCATCAATATATAATTGTTTATTAAGTGTTAAGAAAAAATTAACATTATTATAATATAGTAATTATCATGAAACAAGCTACTGTATATCCTAAGAAGAACTGATACAAAGTTACTCTTTGTGAATTACACGACTTTTGGTTCGAGATTCCTTCCAAGCGTGTTAGGTGGAATATCACATGATCATTAACTGCGGCAGATCACTCCTTTTTTAATAAATGCTCATGATGCTCATGATAAACTCTCATCATTTCTTTCGTTTAAAAATTTTTTTTTTTTATACTATTTTTTTTTCGAAGTACCTATATCGTCATTATAAACTACTGATCAAGAGTCTATTTTATTATTAATTCATGATGAATTCGGAAAGTTTTTACAAAAATACAGTATATATATCCTCAAACTTTCTCAAAACTTTTTTCTCTAAAAATATATCGCTTTTCAAATTATCTACAAAATGTTGATGTCACTAAATTGTTTATTCCTAGGAAAGACTTCTTTTGATGATGCTTTTACGGTTATCGTTGCTGAAATAATGATTCTTTGGTATTAAAGATTTAAGTATTTCACACCTCAAGTTCCTTATTTGGATTCGTTACTCCTGACATTATGAAGTTTTGGAAAGTTGACATCGCTGAAAGTGAAGAAGACACGCTTAAAGAATTTAAAGAAATTAATATTGTTGCCGAGCCGTTGAGATCTAACCACATTTAATGACTATTTTCAAGAACTTTCCCAGAGAAACATTCACATCATCGTATAAGTGCCCATTACTGGTAAGTGTCTTCCAATGATTTACCTTTCGAACAAGAAAGAGGCAATCCGTTTTGAAATGTGTAGCAAATTCTGAATCCGAAGAAAGCGTGTGTTATGTAACAAGCTATTGCATCTCTTGTCTGTATTTTTTTATAATGCAGAATATTAATAAAAAATGCGAGATATTATTTGTTATTACATATATAAGAAGTGCATGTGTGACGAATTCCTATATATTTTGATTTGCTAAACATTATTCGCGGATTACCTCTTAAATAACTTCGAGCATTTATTAGTTGAAAAAAAATCTCTAACAAAGATTTTCATAGAAACCATAGAAGAAGCATTGAGAAATGCAGAGTCTTATTGGGCGGAGCTAAAAGACAAGCTTGTCAAAAAATTCGAACTGGAACATCCAGAGTTATCAACCATATTTATGAAGAGAACATTAATGCATCCGGAATTCCTGCAATTAATAAGAGGTCTTCATTTATATTGCACTAATTACCGAACATTTCAGACAATAGTGGCCGTGAAGGCTACCTCCACTGCTATTGCTAAATCTGGTGATGCCACATATATGAATTTTTCAGTATACATGGTGGATTTTATGAATGTAACTAGTTGAGTATGTTTTATTCGACGTTTCTTACCGCTAGATGACAAGCTGATAGAAGTCATATTCAATATTTTTCGGGGGCGCTGACGATTTGTACTGTAGTACAATTTCTGGAATATGCTCTATTAGACTCATCTTCAGTGTCCGTACGGGTTTGCCCAGCTTTGTAGTTTCAAACATCAGGATGTCATTACAGTACGAATAGCAGACCATCATGACGTTTAAGGAATATTTGAAAAAGCATTTTGATGAATTTGAGACCCAGTTATTCCAAAATCTAAATTCAGTTCATTGCATCATGCGCAGGTTTTCTTTTCGAGCCCTGCTTGACCATTCCACTCGTAGAATTTTTTAATGCGAAAAGTTGTAAGGAACACTATCTTTTTACCAATACTAACGCTGAAAATATTAATCATCTGGATTTACTCTCTTGTAAAGCAACTATTCGTAATCTTGATGATTGCAACTCGACTATATTTAAATGATATTATGAAGAATGATCGATTTCAAAAGTTATATAAGTTGCTCTCTTTCTAATCTATACGGCTCCCACTTTCCATACCATGAATATTCATAATTCCATCATCAGACATTATTAACCTGGCTGCTTTTCTCAATAGTCCTACTACTGCTTTCTTTATGCCGGAAAGAAGCTGGTCCAGATTTGGTGTGCATTGAGTTCCATACTCCAAATGACATTGTCGAGATTCCCCTTTTTCTTCAGGCAAGACTAGTGAAAGACTCACCTGGTGTCACAGCTAAACGTACAACATATCCGCATCATTTCTATTCTCATGGGATAAACAAACTAATTTGAAAAAAGAGGCCAAGAGGCGAAGTGCTTGATTGCTTAAGATCTAAGTATTTTAAGGCATCTGAGCTCTCGTGGATCCATTTTCTTGTAGTTTTTCCTACCGAAACTAATGCGGAAAGCAAATATACTATATATGATAAGTCACGACCAAAAAGAACGTAGCTGCTAATTTTAACGACATAGAAGGTATTTAATCTCCATTGCTTAAGTTTCCTATGATTTATCGATCTTAATCAATTCTTTGGTTTATTAATTTTTCTAGCCAATGAACTATTTATTGTAATCAACCCTTCTAATGCCGAACATTTCTATAATTCTAATCAAGTTTCGGTCATAATATGTTGAAAGAATTGAAAACGTGTGGCAGATAATGAAGAACTAAAGCTGGAGGAGTAAGGTATCATAAAAGTTTATTGATTAATTGTGGTCTTTCCTTTTGCTAAGTGGCATTTGTTTCCTATTTTAGCGAGAATCTAAAAGGACTAAACTAGCGATGATTAATTGTGGTTTTTCCTTTTGTTAAGTGGTATTGTTTCTATTTTAGCGAGAAATTAAAAAGACCAAATTGATGATTAAGTTACAAATCATTTTTTATAGGTAATACAAGTGGTAAATTAATAGTCAAAATTTTAGAAGAATTAAGTTTCTATTTATAAAAAATTTTAATATACCGTACAGATAATAACATAACAAATTCCTATACATGTATCAATGGTTTATCTATATCACTTATCTTTTACTACCACAAAATGCAAAAAACGTTGTGCACTTTTTTATGAATTACGATTTCAGTTATGTATTATTATCGCATATTTCGTAATAAAAAATCTAGCATTTTATTTTATTCTATACAAGATAAATTTAATATAAAAGTTCAATTAATCTTAAACGATCATAATCGTATTCAAGTCGCAATCTTTTTCACAATTTGACAAGTCAGAATCTTCATATTCTAATTTTTCGCTTATCTCCTCTTTAGAATATGAAACAGTAGATGTATGATTGTTTTCGGATAAAATGCTAATTTAATTGGTGAATATCTGGCCGTTTTTCTGGTTCATGTTCTCAACATTCTATAATCACAATTAGTTTACGACAAGAATTAACTAGCTCCAAAGGAAATCATTTCCCCACAATTATTTTCATACTCACTTCGGTACAGCTCGATAAATTTAACGTTTGTCTTTATTACAGGTTTTTTTTTATAATTGAGATGAACGACTGGTCAAAATACTCCTAAACTATATATATATCAGATTTCTCGTTTATCTTATGAAGTTTTTTGATCAAACGTTTTAATATACTATAAATGGACATATTGCTAATGGACACTGATACAACATGAAATGGGGAGGAATACGGCCATTTAAGTATTAGGGGATTTTTGTACCAAGCAAGAAACATTACACTTTAATTTTTTCACACGAAGTCTTAGTACAGTTCGGGAAAGGGGAGACAACAACATAATGTAATTGAGATACATTTGAAATAGTGGTTCGATGTGGATTTTATTATTCGTATACTATGGATAACAGAAGAAATAGGGAGTGATGTTTATACCGGACAATTGTAATAAGTTAAACCATGTAGAGTACCACTGTAATGATTACAGTATCTTAGCGTTGACGCTTTCACGTTACTAATTACTTTTTGACACTTGAAATAGAATAATCCGGCAACTATATCTGATACATATCCTAATAGAACAATGTCCATCGCACTGTTACTTGGCTAGACACTATATGGGTAATCTTTTACTTCCGTCTTTATTACGTGTGTATTTGTGTTTCACATATTGGGTCCCTTTAATTATGCGTTAGAAAATTTGGAAAGTTGATGAAGACGACATTACAGGTAAGAGATGTCTTTACCCTTTTCACAATGGAAATATTGTTAATCTATCTAGTAACGAAAAAAAATATAACAATTTATCCACCTCAACTTATTACACGAATACCTTGAATTCAGCGTATATAATCTATTCTAAATTCGCCGTATTTTCCGAAAGATTCCTTGTAAAACCGGAAAGATTTTTAGTCCAGAATTTTTTTTTTTGGATTATGGCATATTAGCAAATCCGGAATTTTCAATTTATTTCGGATTTTTCCGGTATTTTCTCCGAGATTTTTTACACGTTGCCTTGAAAATCTCGACACAGAAGTGTGAAAAACTAGGTATAGGACTTTCATACTACTTTCATCACAGTCTTGTTTACCAACGGATTAAATTGGTCTTTATGAATAGTTTATTGCTCTATTTGTATAACGATGTTTACAAATAAAAAGAAGTTATATATAACTTATATTAAAAATATTCGATGTCTGCAATTCTGCAAATTCTGCATAAGTTAATGTGTGATCAACTTGATAATGTATTAATACTGCACGTTATCAGTAATTTCTCACAGTATTGTGATCATCATAACAGATTTACTTGTTTTTTGTTTGTATATAATTTTTTTTTTTTTTTTTATACTTTCTATTTCCCCCCTAACACGAGCTATATTTATTTATTTACAAAAATATTTATACATATATACATATATATTTTTTTTTTTTTGTTTACATATTTTTTATAAAAAAAAAAAAAAATTACGTTGTCCTCAACTACTTTACTTTTAGTTCGAAAGTTTTTTTTCATGTCTGTACATTCACAAACAACCAAGAAACGTCATTCTTCTAAAAAAAAAGTAGAAGATTCATCATTTAACACGTCGAATAGTTCTAATTATAGTTATATTTCACAACGTTCAAACGAATATGAATTTCAAGATACTACCGAGAAATTATCAATACATTCATCAGGAAAAGAAGGTTTAGAAGATTATGTTTTAAATAAATTTAAAACTTTGAATTCACATTATAATGATAATCCTGAAATACTAAATATGGTCACGTTGTTAAAGAGGGGTAGACGTAAAGAGAGATTAAATCAACTTGATAATTTAGCAAGAGAACGACGTGTAAAACAACAACAACAACAACAACAACAACAACAACAATCATCTCACGATCCACATTATTTAGGAAATATTGATATAAAATCTCAAGAAAGATCAAGAGTTAAACATAATGGTCATGGTTCAAAGAATGTTAGAATACAAAGTTATCAGGAGAGTGATGATGATCAAAGAAATGATATAATTCAGGAGAATTCTATTCTCATGAATGATTTTACGGTAAATCAAAAGGATATTGATAACAATAAACAACCTTTAGCAAAATCTTTATCACAACCATTATTACCAACAGAACCACCACCTCCTAATACTGTTAATACTGGTATTCGTAATTTAGTGCGCCCACAAGCTAATAAAGGGTTCGCACCAAAATCAAAAAAATATGATTCAGAAAATATTCATTCGTATATGAATTACAAAGCAAAACTTCAAGAAAAAGCTAAGCGTAAGCAAGAATTTGACCTAATAAGGAAACAAGTAATTAAAGAGGAGACGAATAGAAGATTAAAACAATTAGAGGAATTTAGACGAAAACAAAGGAAAGAAAAATTGGCTCAGCTACAGGAAGCTAAGAATCGAGAATTAAAACTTAATGAAAATATTATAAATGATGAATATCAAGAGATCAGGAAACAACAAAGAAGAGAAAGAATGGCAGAGATTGCAAGAGAATCAAGGGATTCTTCAATTAATTATTCTCTAGAAGAGGATAATGAAAATATAGAATATTGGGAAAATTTAACTCCTAGTAATATTGGATGGAAAGAATTTCTTTCAGTATCACAAAAAAAAGAAAATGATAATTCACAATTTTCTCACTGGACTTTAAATGCCGACCAACCTGATAAATATGAAGAGAATATTTTAAAGGCTTTAGCACCAGATCAATCGTTTAAACAGATCCTTAAAGAAAGATATGTATTACAACCTGTGATCGGTAAAGGTGAACAACAAATCATAGAGGAAAAAGATGAAATGACAAGCTTATCACATCCTAGAGAAAATCAATTTGAGCCAACTAAACCTGTTGGCGTGCAGATCCAAAAATCTTTAGATAATAAAAAATTAAAGAAAGGTTCCCAATTAGCACCACAAATATCTAATCAACCCCAATCAAAGCAAAAAATACAGAAAGAAACCCCAATTTCAAAGCCTCCATTAAAATCAATTCAGCGTTCACATTCAGAGGGGAGACCAAAAGAAAATTTTCGAACGATTGCAAAAGTTCAGGGCTGGCTGAATCATTTTGAAAAGTTTGATGAACCCGAAAAAATCGAAAATAACTCAAAAGTTCCATCACCAAGTAATATTGCAGAGGATTGTTTTGGCTCGGATTCCTCGACTGATAATGAAACGTCAACAATGGGAGATTCAAAGCCATTACTAGATCTATTATCAAAAATTAGATCGACAAAAACGAAATTAAATGCTCGGGATAAGGCTGCTTTAGAACTTCATCAAAAGACTTTGGAAACTATGCAAAAAATAGTTACAGATTTGATTGAAAAACACGACGAAATCGCAGAGCGTGATCAGAAAATAAAGGATGGTAAAAAACATGTTAGAGAACTTTTAAATACTATAACAGGAAAAGATACGAGAGATATTATCGATGCTTTAAGGTTTTTATTAATTAATAATATAAATATGTATATTTTTTCCTTAAATTTATTTATTACTAAAATTTACTTATCTTTGATTAGTATATCTCTCGATCAACCGCCCGAAAACTTTGGTGCAACAAGTAATTCTCTAGACGCTCTTCTGAAACAACTTCAAAAAGCTACTGATGGACTAAAAAATGTTGAAGGGCAGTTAAATAGGAAAGAAAAGAGATTAAAAACTGCGCTAGAAATTGCTCAAGATTTGGTTGACAAGAGATTAAATTTAATTAACTGGGAACGTAAATTACAGAAGCATGAACAACGTGTTAATAAGATTGCAAGTCATATTGGTGAATCAAAGGATTCAAGTATAATTAATCAACAAAATGATGGATCAAGATATATTGGAAGTGTTCTAGGATCGTTTATCGAAAAAAAGGAGAGCGAAAACAATAAGAATTTGGAACAGGATCAAGACAATAACGCGATTAGGCCTTGTACTAATTCGGGTCCTTCTAAATCACAAAAAGAAGTTTATACAGAAGATGGTTGGGAGAAAATAGTAGCTCGTTCAGTACCAGGAAATGATTTCGCCAGTAACAATTCTTTATCTGCGAATAACGATAGATTTTGTGGACAAATCGACAAAAATGATGGAAGACCCCCATCTGCAGAAATAAATGAACAAAAATATGATGAAAATTTGAATGGTTGGTTTATTATTTATATTGATGTGTTTTTTCATGATATGCTTTTTTCTATTTAACATTTAAAATAATATACAATTCCAGATATGAGTCACTCGACAATTAAATCATCTGAAACAAATCAAATGACGGTCATTTCTCAAATGGATGAATATTTATTATTGTTAGAAAAACATAAAATAATGAAAGAATATTTAGGAAAGATTGGTGATAATCAACAAAGTATTAAAGACTACTTATCAAAAGTTGATAATAACCGTGATGTTAATTGTTCTGCTATTAATAGTGAATACTTTAGACCAAATGTAACTTTTGAAGAAACAGCAATAACAGAAGTCATAGGTGATACTCCTATAGAAAAAAAGGTTGATAAAGGAAATGGGAAACAAATTAATGATTTTACACCAACATTACCAGCATTGCCGACATTTGATCAACTTACAAATGAAAATTTGTTAGAAACCGAACCAAATATTGAAGATTCAGATTCAGATTGGCAAGAATTAACATCAAGATTTAATGGACTCAGTTCTGCAAGGAATAAAATAGGTTCACATTCTTAAAATATTGTATCTGCGATATGAAAAATTTCGACCTATGTTATATAATCTTATTATTCTACTAATTAATAGCGAAGCAAAAATCCTCTAAACGTGTTAGCAAGCCTACTCCTCTGAATAAATTTTCGAAGAAAGCTCCCACCACCGGAAGCTTAGCTCGTAATGGTGATTGGGAAAATATAGTGTTGAAAATACAAAATAAAAGTCATCTCCAAAAAACTCCAAACTTCCTCAGTAGTAAGAAAGGTAAGGTATTTTTCGATTAATTCGTCGTTCATTTAATTAATTAATGGTTTAAAACTTATCTAATATTATTTTTTTTTTCATTTAAGATGATCATAATAACAATAACAATATATCTAACAGCAATTTCTTCGTTAATACTGAAGGAAAACTTGGAGGAATTTTTGCAAATGCATCTCAAACTAGTTCAACGGGAACCGTAAAGAATTTCAACAAAGGTGTGATCGACGCCAAAAATAATGCTGGTACAGAATTAAAATCTGATTTGACTAATATAGAACCTCTAACAACAAATCAAAAAGGTACTTTAACATCAGAAGGATCTAGTTTACTTAATTTAGGAGATTATGTTAGTAGATCGTTTCCAGCTTCACAAAAAATTCTCGAAAAAGAAAAAAAGGAAGACATTTGTGAACAAACAAATTCTATGATATCTCAAGAAATTCCGAAATATAATTTTGAAGGAAAACAAGAACATAATACTAATATCAATATTAAAGACAATAATGATGCAATAGAAAATAGCGATGATAATAATAACAATGATAGCGAAAATATGCAGTCGGAGAGTGGATTGGATTTTTCAGAGGTTGTTAATAGCTTGCCGGGATGGAAATCTTTTGTTCGTTGGTTACAAGAAGCGTAGATAAGGCAAAGTAAAAACTTTAAATTTAGATGTAAACAAATTAAAGTTAATATAAAAAGGTTGAGGGCGTTGAAGTGCGGCCATTTATATAATAAATAAATCATGTCGTATAACGACAAACTTTGCGCATATGCATATATTAAAATTATAGATGATAATTAATTAATTAAATATGAGATCAACAAAGAATTTTCTTGTTTTTATACATATTAAAAAAAATTTTGATAGATTATCAAACCTTTATTAAATACGGCTTTATTATAAACTTTATTACAAAAATGCGAAAATAAAGATGATGATGATTCTATATTCTATTAAAAAAAACTTTATACTGTATCACTACTGAATGATTATTTAATCTATCTTGTATTAAAACAAAATTAATTATTCATTTGAATAAATAAATAAATAAAAAATAAAAAATTACAATACTATCCCATCAAATTACCCCATCAAACTACTGCACTGTAACACTTAATCTGAAACAAACAAGCAAAAAAATCATTAAACAAAAATATATACCTATAAGACTCCAAACCCTATCACAACTTGATTGGAATTTGTCGCATCAATAGCATTTTCTTTTAAACTTTTTGTTTCCTCTGGACTTAATTGTAATATTGTTGATATTACGGGAACCAAAGGCTCACGGCCGGATGGTTCTGTCTCAAAAAACTTGAGAACAACATTTTTTAAATATTCTACACTCAAATTTTGCCGTTTCTCTAATCTATCTAATTTACGAATCTCTTCTTTCAATATCTAGATTATAAGGTTTTAGATATGTTAAAAGAGATTATAATCTAATTAAAAATAACTATATAATCATTACCTTCTCTTGATCTAATAACTTTTGAACTTGTGCCTCACTTTCATTCAACATTTCAGCCATATGTTGTAATTTAAATGTATTATCCTTATCTTTATCAGAAACATTAGATGTACGTTCTTCCATATCTGCTAGAAGGTCGGATAATGTATCTTGAAAAATATATATATTTTTAATTTATATCAAATAGTTGTAATAATAAAATAATATAGAAGAAAATAAAATAAAAATTGATTTAAATTACTTACTACTATTACGACTTGTAAAAGATAATGGGGATGAAGAACGACTACTATCATTTTTAATAACGTTCTTTACAGCTGATATTGATGCTACTTGCGTTTTACCAGAAATTTGTTTTTTAAGTTCCTCTATTTGTTCATTACGTTGTGATAATTTTAATCTTACTTGTGATAATTCCTCACCAAGTTGCTATAGAGATAATAAATTATTCAATAAATCAATTTATTTGAATTTAATAATCATTTAACGTTCTTTAACATATCACCTCTGAAATTTTTTGTAAAGATTCATTCTCCTCTTGCTTTTGCTTAAGACTTTTCTCTTTTGCTTCTATTGCATTCTTAAGTCTATCTTCAAAATCTTCAACATTAGCTAAGTAACGAGCTTCAGTTTCTTTGAGTGCTAAAATTTTATATTAATTAGAATAAAACATATTACTAAATTAATAATAAGATAAGAATAATAACCTGCTTTTAAATGTTCATTATCTTCTGTTAAATTATCTAATTGTTTTTGAATTGATTTTACGGTATCGGAGTTTTCCTTTGCTGCTCTGTGTGCTTTTTCAAAATCATTTTCAAGTTGTGTATTGAGTTCATATGCACGCTTGAGATCTCTTTCAGCAACTTTAAGTTTGTCCTGAGCATATTTTAATTCAGAAGACTTGAAACTAATTAAAGAAAAAAAATTGTGAGTGATTCTTATAACAGTTGTAAAGTATATATGTTATTTAATTCTAACGAACATTAGCTCAGATTCTAATTTTTTATTTGCAGCTACTAAATCTAAAATTTCTGTATCATTTTCTCCCCTTGAATTTTTTTGTTCTAGTAATGCGTGAGCTCTTGTCTTGTATTGTTGAAACTCTTCTTTTACTTGGGCAATTTGTTGATTTGACTGCCTAAGTTTTGATTCCTAATAAAAAAAATTTCAAAAAAAATTTTAGTATACGTACAGTATAATAATATATTAAACATCAAATTTTAACATATCTTGAAATTCATTTAATTACCAACTGTTCTATTTGTGCATTATACGTGGCTGACTGACTATGCATTTCCGTTGTCAATTTTTCTGTTGACTCTAGAAGAAACAAAAATTATGCAAATTTCTAGGTAAAAAATTATACGATCAAATATTCACTAAAAAATAATTTACAAACTTTTGCTTTCGTCTACAATATTCTTTGCTTCCTCATATTTCTCTTTCATACTTTCTATAGTTGCTTTAAGCTCTTCAATCTCTGAATCTTTTGACGCAACAGTTTGCCTTAATTCCATCAAACTTTTATTTGCACCATTAAAGATCCCTATAAATGTATAAATGATTTGTTTTTTTTTAAAAAAAAAAATAAAATAAAATAATTAATTAATTAAATTATATTAAATTTTAAATGAACTAAAGAGTAATTTAATTAAATCTCATTTGCCTCTCATTTTTTTCATTTTTTCATCAAATTCATTTTTTGTCTTATCTAACTCAGCTAAAAAAAATTTTAAAGAAAAAAAAAAAAATATTCGTTAAAATCAAATAAATAAATAAATAAAAAGAAAAACTATAAAAATAAATATATATAATATAAAATTTACCAGTTCTCTTGTTAAGCAATTCCTGAATTTTATTAATATCATTTTGTTTTCCACCTAATTGAATTCTTAAATCTTTAACCTAATAAAAAAGAATATATATGTATGTATATGCATTTAACTAATAAACCTAATAAAAATTTAAAATAATATCCTTAATAAATCCAAATAATAATATAATAAATTATTTATTATTTATTACCTCTTCTTGAAGTGTAAAATTTCTACTTTCAAGATCATCATTCTTTCCACGCGAGTTTGGTGTTGGGCTCTATTTAGAAATATAAGGAAATAATTTAACATTATTTACCATTATTCGGAACTTTTAATAGATCAAAGATAAACACATGAAATCATACATACTCCAGTCCTTATATTTCTCGCTATATTTGCAAACTTTCGATCATGTTGTTCCCCGACTTGTTCATCCATATTTTTAAAAAAGAATTTCGTTACTATAAAGAAAGAATAATAAAAGATTATAAAATCATTGTGAAAGTCTGTTGTGATGTACCTTTATTTAGAAAGATGAGCAAAGTCAAATATATTTGTCTTACCAAAAAATTTATAATTAATGTAAATCCTCTCTGAACTTAAAAATAACTTAGATCCTAGATAAATTAAAAATAACAATGTATAATAATTTAAACGTATAATATTATTTTTACACAATGAACAAATTATTGTGTCAATTTTTTTTATTACTGCATGAAAATAATAATAATAAAAAAAAAAAAATTAAAAATAAAATATAGAACGAATTTAATAAAAAAGAAACTAAATCACTGAAAACATATTAACCATAAAGAGACTCTGAGACCTGTCCAACAAATCAAATGACTTGGTTAACCTCCAGAAATCGAATGGTTTACCCAAAGATCTTTGAAAAACAAAGAAAAATATGTCAAATCTACGCAATAACAATAATAGATCTAATAGAAAGACTTTTAATAAATCTAACTCACTTTAGTAAATAAAAAAGTAAACTGCGATAACGCCCAACAACTCGGGCTGTGCAGCATGCAGAGATCTTTTTTATGCGTATTCTTGAACCTTTTCGAGAATGAATATCAAAAATCAATAAAACAAAGTCTTCCACTTGAATTTATAGAAATTCGATCGTTGTGTTACAAATCTGCGCATAGAAAATTCGGAAAAATCTGTTATTTTATGTGTGATACCCGTTGTGATACCATAATTTTTTTTTATCTACGGTAACGAGTCGACTAAATATCTATTTTTGACATTTTGAGGGACATTTTGACAGCTGACAGTTTCTTTGAATTATAGAGGTTATTCGGTCTGAACTTTGTTTTACATCATTAATACTTTATAGTAAAATATCTACGTTATACAGTTTTAAGGAAAGTAATATTTAGCACAGAATAAAAACATTTGTGGAAGTTATACATAAAGTTAGCAATTTACATTAAAAAGTCAATTAATTGAATGCAAAAGGCAATGAAAAAACATCTGAAAATGGATCAAATTATGCAGTTGTTGTACATAAATTTCCGGGGGGAGTAAAAAGTTGAAGTTTTGGAGGCGGGTTTACAATAAAATTGGAAGCGATTTAAGCCAATTTAGCCATTTATCAAACTTAAATGCATTTTTAAGAAAGTGTAGATGGTAAATCAATACATGGGCTCCACTATGATGAAAAGTAGATATGTCAAATGAAGAAACTAATTAAAGTTTTCACTTATTGTGATAATATGTGGGCGTGAGAATAGAAATGATTGTGTCATATACATGTTGCAGGTTTCACTCTTTTTCATATTTAGTTCATTATTAAAACAAAGATGTCAAATTATTTTACTGTGCCACGTGCATTTTATTCTTTACCTTTGTTCAGCTTTCGATTGTTGTTAGTTTGTGTATCCAAACTAATTGTCCTACCCAAATGTCAATACATTCACCAATCAATCTATTCCGATATTTGGGGCTGAGGGTTAATAAAAATTCACCGATGACACCAATTGGTGGTCGATCATTTCATATACCCCCCTTGTTTCTCCAACTTTTTGCTAAATTGTTCAATTTTCATTATTCTTCCCTACTAAAACAATTCCTTACAATTTTTTTATCATTTTTTTCATTTATTCCTCCTTCCAACTAAAAAGCTTTCTTACTTTGAAACTTTTTTGAAACCAAAATAATTGTTTTAATAGCATTATAACCATTAACAATAGATAATTATTTTTTTTTTTCCACCTATAAATTCGCTTGTAAATTTGATATTCGTCTGTGTTCAAAAAAAAAAATGACGGCGAAGGTTGAAGATTTTTTTGTTTCAAGCCAACCCAAATCTTTTGACGACCAAGAAGACGAAGTTATAAGTGTTGATGTTGACTTGACGGATGATGATTGGCAATGGGAAGAAAGACTTCGTCTTATCAACGAATTTGAAAATTGGACGAGTGAAAATGAAGTCTTAGACAAATTTATACAACAAACCCAGTTGGAGACACCGTACGTTCAAATATATCCATTCTTTTAAAAATTTTACATAATTTTCCTAAACGAAATTCTTTTCTGAGTAATTTGCTCGGAGGAATTTTTTCTTCAGCCTACTATTCGTTTTTAATGGCTAATTTTAAAATATATTTTTTTTATAAAAAAAACAGAGATCCTCGCCACCATATGCAATGGATACCTTTTGAAAATTTCAGCAACGTTAAATTCGTATTAAAAGGAGGCTACAGTTCAGTTTTTTCTGCTACCTGGGCAAATAAGAAGGAAAAAGTATGGGATGGAGCAAAACAAACTTTTGTAGAAAAACCGCTTATGGTTGCACTAAAATCACTCAAGAATTCGCAGAACGTTAGTGACGAATTCTTGGACGAGGTTAGTAATTTAACCGATTATAGAATTGATCTACTTATATGACTATCTGATCTTTTAGATTTTTTTTAATTATTTTTAAAAAAACCCTTTTTTTTATAGATTAAGCGTCACGGTAGTCTCAAATTGGATGGATGTGGATATATTGTACATTGTCATGGTGTTACAAAACATCCAGAAACGGGTGAATTTATGATGGTTATGAATTACGCGGAAGATGGGGATTTGCGTCATTATGTACAACGAAATATGGGTACATTACGTTGGAAAGATGCTGTAGAAATGTTATGTAACATAGCGATGGGGCTCCTAAACATACACAAGAATGGCACATACCATAAAAATCTTCATAGTGGAAATGTATTAAAATTTTATAGTTGTAATATTGCTGATTTTGGTTTATGTGGACCTTCAAATCCATCAGAACCACGAGGAGTTTATGGATCTTTACCTTTTGTGGCACCTGAAGTTTTAGCCGGTGGATCATTTACTGCTAAAGCTGACATATATAGTTTTGCGTTTATTATGTGGGAAATCACATCAGGGAAACCTCCATTTTCTGATAGACCTCATGATCATTCATTAGCTTTAGAAATTTGTCACGGTTTTCGAGAATCAATTGTACCTGGTACTCCACTATTTTATGAAGAATTAATGAAGAAATGCTGGGATGCAGATCCTTCAAAAAGACCTGATGCAGAAGAAATAATAGATATTTTATTATCTCCTTACGCATATCAACGACGACTTCTCCGTCTAGACGAATACTCATTTAACACAGCAGATGAAATTGATGATCTTGATGCATTTGAGCAAATACTTTCATCACGAATCTCAGATACGCGATATCCAGTTGCTCCAGATGTTCATCCATTCGCTTTTTATACTAGTCGTTTCTTATTATACCCGAATTTACCCACGCCCACAAATTGTACATATGTAGCGGAACCTTCGCAAACATCATATTTCAATTGTAAGTACTGCAAAAAAAAAAAAAAAAAAAAATTATTTGTGTGATTTATCATAAATGAGACTTTTTATACTTACAATTCCCATTTTTCTGTTTAATGATAGTAAATAAATCTGTGGATCTAGCCGAAGAAATAACATTCGAAGAGTACGATACTCATTGTCCACCAGAAGAAGACCTTTCCGAAACGGAAAGTGATTACGAAATCGAAGAGGAGCAATACATTCCTCCACCACCACCAAGCATGATGCATCGAAGAAGATCTATTGCACCCCCACCAATGATTCCAACTTCATGATATACATATATATTTTAATTTCATTTCATTTCTTTCTTCTTTCTTAATTACATTTTGAGTGGGCGTGAGATAGATTACATTATTATAAAAAAACGTATTTATTTATTTTTCATCTCCCTCTCCTTTTTCCTTGTTATATACATTAGAACACACACATACTCTATAGATTAAAACACATAAAAAATATGCAAAAAAAAATAAGAATAATTTTCACATTTTATTAAGAATCATTATTTGAAATAATTCCTTCCGTTATTTCATAAATGATTTCGTAAGAATGGCGAATACTGTATAGATAAAGATTATTTTCTCATCATTATTATTTTAACTCTGTACAATTATTTATTTCATAATCCCTTACATAATAATATTTTTTTTTTTTTGCTTATCTTCCCTTTATTATAATTATATATACTTATAAGTTTTAAGAAAAAAAAACCTATTTATTAACTCTAAAAAGAAAAAAAAACCATGTATAAACTCTAAATTTTTTTTAAAAAAAAAAAAATATGAAAAAAGAAAAAAAGACAAACAAAAAAGTTAAAAAAAGTTAAATAAAAATTATAATCAAAAAAACTTCAATACTTAATAATATAATATAATCAAGTATATTTTCAATGAAAGATAGAAATGATATTAACCCCCATAAAATGAATTTGAACACTGAAAGTTTCCGCATTGTATTAACTTTACCTGATTATCAACCTTCCGTATATAATTACGCGAAGGAACGTTTTTAAAGATCTCATATTGCCAAATTAAAAAAAACTGCTTGCATGTTCCTTGATTTCCTTTTTCATTGTATCTATTATTATTCTTTTTTCATTCTCTCTTGATTTTTCTTTTTTGTTTTAAAATTTACAAACAAAAAAATTTTTGGGCTAAACCATAAATTCATAGAAGAGAATCATGGATTTTCGAAGCATTGTACGAGAAAAATAATTGGAAAAGATCTACAATTTTTTTAACATAAAAAGGAATTCTTTTTGTTGAATCCCCTTTATATGGATCACAAGATTTTTAAATTATGGAAATTATATTCCGAATCTGAAACGTTCTTTTTTAATAAATGGCAAACTTCTATATCTTCTATGGCTATGCCGAGTCGGAGTATTAATTTTATTTGTAAATTGTGTAAATTGACGATCTTAAACAAGAATTAATATATAAAGTTTTACATGTTGTGACCATTGAAAATTATTTATAAAAAAAAAAAAAAAAATACAAATTCTTATTATTTGTCTTTTTTAAACCTTTCGAAATTTATTATTTATTATTATTATTTATTATTATTTATCATTATTTTATTTTTGTTTTTTTTTTTAAAAAAAAAAAGAAAATCATGTTCGAATTAGTCTTGGGAAAGTGTAATATTTGTGAAGAACAATTATTTAATAAATATTGGTGTAAAGGATGTAGAACAAAATATTTTTTAGAAAGATTTTCAACATGGACGAGTGAAAATGATGAATTGGATAATTTTATACAAGAGAGTCAATTAAGTGCGAGGGAAGAACATGGATATTTTCGTTGGTTTAATTATGATATATTTGAAAATTTGCAATTAATTGGTAGTAATAAAGGATTTAGTGAAGTTTATTATGCTATGATAAAACAAGATGAATTAATTATGATGAGTTATGATAGGTTTGTTGTTTCAAATTACTTGGATGCTCCCAATTCTCATATTCCGAGGGCTGTTGCATTGAAAAGAATCATTAATTCCGGTCGTACAGTTAAGGAATTTATGAATTCGGTAAGTTTCTAATCATAATTATCATAATTTTATCTTAAAATTTATTTATTTCTTTCTTTTTGACGTAGATTAAGAATTATTTTGTTTGTATGGATGAGACAATAACAAAATGTTATGGAATCACAAGAGATCCTTCAACACAAGATTACATGTTAATCCTACAATACGCCAACGTGAAATCTTTAAATGATTCAACAACACTTAAAAATTTTTCATCATCATTATCTTGGACGGAAAAGAAGGAATTATTTAAAACAATTGTACAAGCCATCAAATTACTTCACGAATCAAATTTAATTCATAAAAATTTACATCTTGGCAACATCCTTTTAAATAGGACATCTGGACCACATTCAATTCAAAATGTTTGTGTAAGTGATATTGAAATGTGTCAATCAATTAATGAACAAAAACATCAATCAAAATTATTTGGTGTAATGCCATTTACCGCACCGGAAGTTCTTAAAGGAGAGCGTCAATCAAAATCTTCAAATATTTATAGTCTTGGAATGATCTTTTGGTGTATTATATCAGGTCAATTACCTTATTCAAAATTTTCTCATGATTCTTTTCTTGCTTATGAATTATGTAATGGAAAAAGACCTATGATTCCTAATGGTACACCACAAGATCTTGTTGAAATTTTAAACCAATGTTGGGAATCTGATCCTTCTAAAAGACCATCAATTCATTCTATCGCATTTTCTTTAAATTGGAGTGTTGTTTCTGATGGGGGATCTATTGATTATAATTCTAATGATCTTTATAAGAATCCTAATGCTTTTTATTCTAGAAGATTGATTGATTTTAATTTTAAATCATTTGATAAAGTCGAATCTTATTTATAAAAAAAAAACATTATATGACATTTTGAACAATTTACATTTAGTATTATTAGTATATGACATTTGGACAATTGACATTTAGTAACACGTATATCAAAATTTATTATTATATCATTTAAACAACGAACAATTTTCAGTTGTAACACATATATCAAACATAATAAAATTAAATTCACATGTATTTTGATTTTTTTTTTTAATAACCAAGAAATTAATGTTTATTACTTTCAAGTCTAATTATCCTGACCCGATTATAGTATTAGTTCGAATAATAATTCGCGAATAATTCTCGTTATTATAAATACAGTCAAACGATATGTCGGGTTCCATCTTTGAAAAATATTATTATATCAAAATTATACCGTTCTCTCATATAGTAGGAAAGTAAAATTTTTTAATATAGATCGGTATATCGAAATCGGAATATCAGCATATCGAAATCGGTATATCGAGGTCTGACTGTAACGCGTTTGTGCAATTTAACAAATTTAACACTTTTTAGCAAATAATCACTCATAGGATGTTAAATCAATAAATAACGATTAGCACTAATTATTAAAAATTAGATATTAAATTAACCCTAGTTTTATTATCTTTTTTTTTTTCTTTTCTAATTTTTTTTAAAAAAATTGTCCGTGAAATTCTATAGAAAATTATGATCGTACATCTGATATGTCGAATATGTAATTAATATATACAATTATTTTAATTATTTTATTTTTTCTAAATTAATTTTTTACAAAAATAATGTTCATCCACCATTTTATAATATTTAAGTAACGTCTTTTAAAAAATCGTAAAATTCTAATGTAGGATTATATTGTTGTAAATAATTTTTAATTGTTTCAACATGTCTTTCACGAATTCGTCTCGACCAACCAGAAATATATAAAGTATTAAGTCGAGTATTTAAATTTGTTAAAAATTGTTGTAAATTATTCATTATAACCCAATTCAAATCTAAGCTAAGATGATGTAAAGAACTTGGTAATAATTTTGCTAATACAGGTAAAAATTCTACAAAAGCCCTTTCATGACCGTAAGGTCCAATTAATTTAAGACTTTGAAGTTGATTGGAAAAGGATAAAAGGGTTATTAATTGAGGTGTTTGACAATTTCTAAAGGGAATTGTGAGAGAGATTAAAGATGTCGTTGAATAAGTTACAATTGTTTCTAATATTAAATGATTAAATTGTCGAGATACTTCATCAGAATAATGAAGTTCCCTTAATGAAATAGAATTTTTCTTAATTAATTCGACAAAAATTTCTGACGCATTACTTTGTAAACTTTTAAATCTAATTTTACGTAAATGTGGAAATTGAGTTTGAATTAAAGGTCGGAGAATATCTTGATTTTCAAAATAACAATATTCTATAATTAAAGTTTTTAAATTATGACAATTTGATAATGATATAAAAGCATTATTATTATCAGATGGA
Source organism: Oehlia diaphana (assembly GCA_003833135.1). Lineage (NCBI taxonomy): Eukaryota > Fungi > Glomeromycota > Glomeromycetes > Glomerales > Glomeraceae > Oehlia > Oehlia diaphana. Next base: position 55,823 of record QZLH01000315.1, on the reverse strand, counting down.
AATTTTGCATATATTAATTCAAAATGGATTAATGAATTTGTTTGAAAATCTAAAGCTTTCATTGGTATCACAGGACAAATTCCATATGCAAATAATTTACAATATTGTAAATTTTTTTGATTTTTTATGAGCATATATATGGATTTGTGTCTATGCTCTGGAAGATTGTCAAAACAATAATCCAATATTTCTAATTTTACGAGATTTTTGGAATGTTTTTCCATGTCTAAGAATATATCACGTGTATTGACTTTATAAATTGAAAGTTCACTCAATTCATTCAAAAATTTCGATGCACTTCGTTGATAAGGGAAGATCGGATATCTTTTCCATCCTCCGATATAATTCCAATTTAAGTGTAGCGTTTGAATATTTTCACACTTTGTCGTAAAAAGTCTGCATAAAGCACGACATATTAAATCTGTGTGCCGACTATTAAAAAGTGAAGAAATTATGATTAGTACTTACTACTTTTAACCATTTAATCTAAAAGTCTACATATTTGTATACTTTACTTTTCGACGATCTTATTAACTCTGTTTCGAGCCTCAACGGCTGCATAGAAATTTTTCATGTCTAAGTGACGTAAAAAGTTAGCATAATGAAAAGTTGCAGGTTTCGTAATGTTTGTAAGATCCACTCCATTTTTAATAAGATTTTTTTTTTCATGTAATGTGAGACATGATAAATATACATTTATGATAATTGGTGAACTTTTATTTAAAAATGGTTGTTTCCAAATTAATCGAACTGTACTAATACACCAATTTTTGTCAACTAAAAGACAAGAATGTAATGTTTTTAAATCATCCTGAAAATATTTAAATATTTCAAGTAAACAATCGGTTGGTAATATTAGATTTTTCTCTTTTTCATCTTGTTCAATTTTTTGATTTTTCGAATCGTTTTTTTTTCTTCTCCCCAATAAAAATAATCGTTTCCATTTTGGTTTTGTTTTATTTTGCGGTATTATATTTTGTGCTCTTTGTGTACTTTGATTTTTTTTCTTTAATCCGACACAAAAAATTTTTTTGATATTGTATGCCATTTTTTTTTTTTTTTCTTTGAATTATCTCAGAAAATTTTTTCAATAAAATAAATCTATAATATATATATAAATATCACAAAAAAAAAAAAAAAAAAAAAAAAAAATTATTTCAAACCTGGTGTTACTTTTTATTAATTTATACATACATTCATACATATATAAATATACATATATATATATATAACCATTTATTCATTTATTTATTTATTATTTATGTGAAATAATGTAAAAAAAAAAAAAAAATTATCCGATTCTTGTAATGTGACGGAGCTACAACTCCTATAAATAAGCCATCTAAAATTATAATTATAATAACGAATTATTTGATGGATTATTATGTTGCCGACTCAATTCGGAATTAATGTAATATAAAAACTGGTGAAAATTTATAATATTAAAATAGATTTTATTTATATAGCATATGTAATGCAATATGTAATCTATAATACTGAATGACGAAAATTAAACCATATGAGTTCGAAAGGAAATCGGCGGAATCTTATAGAAAATTCCGAAATAATTTATATACACGACATAAATATAAATATATACATATATACATATATATGTATATATATATATATATATAATGTAATTTTTTTTATCATTTTTTTTTTGTTAAAATCTATCTTATTGTCCTTATTCAAAATATGGGAAATAAGAGTGATCGTCATCTCAAATCGGGAAAGTGAAGTTTTGGCACTTTTTCATACTAAATCATTTAAAAAAATAAATTCGGAATTCGTTTACCATATTTTTTTCGAGTGAAGAATTCCCCCTTCCCCAAAAAAAATATCCCCTGACAACAATAAAATATATAAGAATGCATAAAAAAAAAGGCCAAGCAATTATTAGGGAGCACCGAACGCACCGTGTTTTAAAAAAAAATTTAACTCGTTTCAATTTATTTATTTTGTTTTTATTTTTTTTTTCAATGCATGTTTTAAAAAAGAATACTTTGTATGAAATTCTTATATATTTATATATTGTACCTATATAATTATCACAAATTTGTAAGTACTGGTATAATTAATTGTGTTTCAAAATAACAATGAATAAAGATTATTTACTAAAAAGAAATATTATTTTGAGCTCAGGAATATACATGTAAACAATTGGAAATAAATTATAAATAATGAACCCGTTTATAGTATATTGTGTAATTTATGATGATGGTCACAAGGCTCATGTAATTTCGGCCTAACTTAGATCATCGGCCGAGATTAAAAATAAATTAGTCATTTTAATTTTGCCGTAAGATTGCAAAAAAATATCAAAAATTTCTTTTTTATTATCGATTCCCGATTAATAAAGTTTGTAGATCGACTCAAAGTCATCTATATAATTAGGAAGGCCGAGATTATCAGTTATACAGCAACTACGTCATGACGCAGCAATATTTGATAACCTTAAACTTTTAATACTTTTAATATTAAGTTAAATGTAATGATTGGTGATTCGTCCATCGTAAATAATGCAGGCAGAATTGTGGCACGGATTCAAAAAAAAGAACAACTAATCTCTTTTGAATAATAACGCATGCATACATACAAAGAAAATCCAAACATTATTCAAAAGAAAAAATTTGAAAGTGGAGGGCGAAATGCTTGGACATATAGTGCAAAAGTTTTTCCTTTGAACGAGTAAAATCAAGTTTATAATGATACTGTGTAGCACTACACCGTCTGTACCAAAACTACTAATTTAGAAATCAGGAGTACTTGGCTTTACTGGTTGAATAACCGGTTAAACTTTTATCTTTTGCGGTACATGATTGCGATTAATATTATAAATTGTGATTGTTGAGAATTTAACGAAAATTTAGTGTATTACAATTATTTCATAGTGTTTCATAAATAATGCATCTTCTTACTAAAAATAGGCTCAATATGGTAAGAACTTTCCAATTTGCATTCATTCAATGAATTATTTTAAAAGGTAACGTCTAAATTATCTCATTCGGATCTTTTAAAATTGAAGATATTGGTAAAAGTGTAATTTTTATAATCCTGTACAGTGTCTGGTAACATGTTACCGAGCACCGTAACCAGCCCTAAATAGTATTGTTCTAATTGAATACATTTTTGACTAAGTTGAAAATGCTCGCCCTCGTGTGACTCGAGCCTGAGATTCTCGAGTGCACGTGAAATGTAATGTTGGCCAAAATTATAGTAATGCGGTCTGCTCGAAATCGAACAAAATTAGGAACAATTTTACTGTGTTCGATAATATCATGTGATTAAGCAGTGAAATCGTTCCAATTTGTTGTATCGAAAAATTTTATGTGTAATAATTTATTACAAAGGTTGAAAAACTCGCATGTATGATTTACAAAGGTAATAGTGTTATCCAAGTAAGTATTATATATTTATTAGATTATATAAATTACAAAACGTTGAGCAAATTATACTGTAAATATGTCTCTCCAAGTCGAAACCCAAAAAAAAAAAAATTTTAAAATTTTCAAAATTATTAACGTGAGAATTTCATCTTTATTAGGATTTTGAAAGGGTTTTTAATCCCTATATTTTAAAAATTCTCTCTAATATATCATTAAACTGTAATGATTAACTATAATAAGCTTTTCGGATTAATACATATTCAATATATCAAATAAGCATCGCGTAGGGATTGGAATCGATTCGACTAAAATCGAATTGTATCTAATAGAATCGATTAATCGAATCTTAAAAATCGAATCCCAATTAATCGAATTTTTTTTATATTTTGGCGCAGCAAATATAATATTGCTTCTATAACCGCGCCACAATGAAAAAAAATCTCAGATTAACAAAAAAAAATCGACTTTTTGACCAATAATAATTGGATATTGAACAATTAAACAATTGAGAATTTAATCAAACATTATCCAATCAAGTTAATTGTGGCTAATGTTTATTAATTAAAAAATTTTTTTATTGATTGATAATTTAGAGTTCAGGGGCCTGTATCATCTTTTGGCCAGAATTAAATATAATTCTATAATGCGGGTCAAAAATGTCTACTGCATATTTATACATATTATAATGATAACAAAATTTGACTTTTTATATAATAATTACTTTAGCTTATAAATTTTTAGGGTTTATTCTACGCAAAAATAAAATCATTTTACTTTTTAATCAAAAATTTTCAAATTTTACAATAATAAAGGTTATATTAGTATTTTAGTTAAAATCTACCTAAAATTTTGTGCCGCCGGGAACATCGAAAGCGTCGCATCACGAAAATGTTTAAAAATATTTTTTTGTAAAATTACTGAGAAACGATTAATCGATTCTTAAATCGATTCTTGGGTTTCGAAATTCGAAATTGAATGATATTAAACATCTTCACTTTGTATTGCTTGATGCTAACTTTCTTTCATATTACTGCGCATATCATGTTCATCCTAATTTGGGAGATACTATAAAATAAAGAAGACCTTAGTATTGATTTAATAAAAAAAAAATACTAATTATTCTATGATAGGAGCCAGGTGCATAGGCTAACCCTCCTCCAGGAAAGCCAGTTTCTCCTTAATGACTCCATAATTCCTCCGTACGTTCCCTTGGTAAGCTAATCTATTCTATTCTTAGATTTTTGTTCATAATATAGTAAAAAGTAACAAAAATATATCAATATATATATATATATATATATACATATATCGAAAAAAAAATAAAATAAGCAATGAAAATGAAATAAAAGAAACAAAATGAGAAAATTAACAAAATATAAAAAAAAAATAAAAAAAATAACGAAAATAAGAACGAAATAAGAAAAGAAAAAAAAAACAATGAAAATTAATAAAATCTTTTTCGAATGTATATATGTTCAACTACCTATCCGGGCAACCACAGTACGCAGGCGGACCGACGTATCTGGGCTTACATGGACAAGCCGGACGAAAAGAAAACTCCATCCGTTATTTCCTCCTACGTACGGCGTGATGGAACTATAGAAAGACAATTATCATAGATATGTAAGTTGTTGGGNATCTTGAGTGAACTGAGCCATGGTTCAGTTCAAAAGTTCAGTTCAGTGAACTGAACTGAACCAGTTCATTTTAAAGGTTTAATTTGAGCAATTTTAACAAGACACTATTGAATATTCATGTTATTGGATCGTATAATAAACTAAAATTTATAATTTAAGTCTTGCTGATTATATAAATTTTTCAATTCTTTATTTTTATTAGCAAGAATTTTAATTTTGTATACAAATGTGAAAATTTTTAATTTTATATATAAACGTAAAAATTTTTAAATATTAATTGCTGTTAAATTATAATTAATTTTAATGATTTACCTTTTAAAGAGATAGTGATATTACATAATCATTAAATACAATTCTCAGTTCAGTTCAGTTCAGTTCGAACTGAGTCAACTTGAACTGAACTGTGGTTCAGCGGTTCAGTTCAGGGTACGAGTGAACTGAACTATGAGTCGAGTTGACTCAGTTCAAACCGCGGTTCACTGAACCATGATCATCTCTAAACGGAACCCGCAGAATCCAGAAACCTGGACTAGGGATTGGAATCGATCGACCAAAATCTATTTAATCAAAAATTGAATCGTATCTAATAGAATTGATTAATTGAATCTAAAAATTGAATCCATTTTTTAATATTTTGGCACAGCAAAAATAATCTTGCTGTTTCTATGACCACGCCACATTCGCCACAATGAAAAAAAAAATCTCAGAATTAACGAAAAAATACAACAATTGTGATGGCTTTTTGACCAATAATAATTAGATATTGGACAAATAGACAATTGTTAATTTTGTCTAATGATTAATTGATTAAAAAAAATTTTTTTATTTATTGATAATTTCGACTGGATCATCTTTTGGCCAGAATTAAATATAATTCTATAATGCGGGCCAAAAATGTCTACTGCATATTTATACATATATTTTTTATTATAATGATAGCAAATTTTGACTTTTTATATAATAATTACTTTAGCTAATAAATTTTCAGGTCTTTTATTCAGTTTAAAAATGAAATTATTTAAAGATTATTTTAGTATATTAGTTAAAATCCACCTACAATTTTGTGCCGCCGAGATCATCAAAAGCGTTGCATCACTTGTAAAATTACTGAGAAACGATTAATCGATTCTTAAATCGATTCTTGGGTTTCAATTTTCGATTTAATCGATTCCAATCCCTTATATTTACTATCGCGAATTTCTCTTCATAGATTTGTCAAATTGAGTGATATTAAACATCGTCACTTTGTATTGCTTGATTCTAACTTTCTTGTTCATATTACTGCGCATCTCATGTTCATCCTAATTTCAAGAACATGGGAGATACTATAAAATAATGAAGACTAGTTTGTATTGATTTAATAAAAAAAAAAAATACTAATTATTCTATGATAAGAGTCAGGTGCATAGACTAACCCTCCTCCAGGAAAGCCAGTTTCTCCATAATGACTCCATAATTCCTCCGTACGTTCCCTTGGTAAGCTAATCTATTCTATTTTTCGATTTTTGTTTATAAAATAGTAAAAAGTAACAAAAATATATCAAAATATATATATATACACACATATATCGAAAAGATAATAAAAATAAACAATGAAAATGAAATAAAAGAAACAAAATGAGAAAATTAACAAAAAATAAAAAAAAATAACAAATAAAAAATAATGAAAATAAGAATGAAATAAGAAAAGAAAAAAAAAAATGAAAATTAATAAAAAAAATTAGGAAAATAATGAGAAATTAATGCTATCCGGGCAACCACAGTACGCACGTATCTGGGCTTACATGGACAAGCCGGACGAAAAGAAAACTCCATCCGTTATTTCCTCCTACGTACGGCGTGATGGAACTATAGAAAGACAATTATCATAGATATGTAAGTTGTTGGGAACAACTTACCATAATGTAACAAAAGAAATTCTTTCGCAGTTTGTAACGTTCAAATAAAATATATCCCGAAGGGCCACTCCCAAATCAAAGGTTGTTGCGTACGATCCAATCTCTTTGCTGCTACTCGTTTGCCAAAGGAGGAAGGAGGAATCTCCTAGAGGAGACATGAAAAGAAAACAAAAAATGGAATTGATGTAATACTACGATATACACGCAACATAATATCAAAATTTGTAATTCACAACTTTTTTATTGTATAAGTATTTTGTTGTTTGAGTAATTAATATACAACATTACACATTGAAATAATCACGTGCCTAACACGTGATATGCATAAAAAAAAAATTTAAACAGATGAATTAGCGAACGCGGGATCATATATCAAAGATCACATCATAATTAACCACCGTTTCTTACATCATATTATTCTAGGACTCACCAAATGGAACGACATATACGTTATTGATCGTAACGTTAGAAAATGGTCAAACAATGTCATTAACCCTCAAATCTTTAATTCTTTGATTAATAATTCCTCTTTATCACCTATCAAAGAACAAATCATCAACGGAGACATTGATTGGACCTTCACATGATGGATCAACTCTAATCCCTTAGACTCTCATACAGACGCTAAAAAATGTAACTTTATATCCCACTGCGGATATCCAACAAAGAAATTACCCGCGCTTATATCCCTCAGGAAATATTCCATGCATTAATTGCAACATCGAAAAAGATACTAATGAACACGTCGGCCTATGTATAACTCATAAAGAAAACATCATAGATATACTGAGCCACCACGAAATCACTTTAATTAATATCATTGAAGACGCGGTAGGCGTCAATATTACGGATTAGTGGATACTACCCGCAGTTCAAGATTTTTTGACAAAGATTTTTGAGATATTTTACCAAAAAATCATCCTTTTTACCTTATAATTCACCATTTGATCCCTGCTGATCTCACAATCATTTTTGATAATTATATTCCTAAGAAGAAACAACGCTTAGAATTCATGAATGGCATCATGGACGATGTTAATTCTAGTATTTGGAATCAACGTAGTAAACTCTTTAAGGAATGGGAAAAATCTTTAAAACATTACAAAAGTTAAAAAGAAGTTTTACAAATGACGACAAAGAGACCGTACCACTCATGGCGCTTCGAATGAAGTTACTCGTCAAAGACACACGCGTATTACACAGAGTCATCCTCCTACTCCTTTAATCCCCTATGGCCGCATTGGTGGTATCTCATAAAGATAATATTTGGTTTGATAATATAGATGTTTGTCATACTTTTAATTATAATTTTATAGAAAATAGTTACTTTATTAGATAATATTTTTATGTACTGTACGTATTATAGTGTGAATAATTTATCCCCTTGGCGGGTGAGTCCCGGAGTGATCTTGGATCCCTCTCGTATCTCGCTTCTTCAAGGTCAAGGATCATCGTCTCCTTAGGGTCGCGATTTGGTTGTTAGTGTTAGAATTATTCTCGGCTTAATGTATATTTTGTCCTTATAATTTGTACTGCAACTTTGTATCTTCTGCGTCATAAAAATAAAAATTATTTAATCAGAAGAATTCCTTGAAATTTCTGGGCGAAGATTTTTGGACCACACCGACACTTGTGACGTTAGTTTTTTTTCATAATTGTAACTCACAGCTCGTAGTAATTATTCAACAACCATTTAATATATATACACATGACATATAATCAAAATGTCAAGCTACTCTTCGCTATTTCGAGTACTTTCGCCATCCCGGATACAAACTAAATTCGAGGAAAATTCCCTACCCGCTAGGTTTAACGTTATATCTGAAATGTTTTATCTGTGTTATTACTTTTTTTGAACTTTGTTTCTAACTCTTGATTTTCGCGTTTGCAGATATATCATGATCGGCTGTTTTATTTTAGGTAGCGGTTGCTTCGACTTAATATTAAACAATAAACATCTGTGAATTACGTAACGATGTAATATAAAATTTATTCTAAGCACTCAACGATAGGCACTCCATTTTGTTATTATTATTTTTTTTATTATATAAAAAATATTTTATCCTGTATAAAAGATAACTATTTAAATTGTATATGTTTAATACACAATCGCACATGAAATTCCTTAAAATGTTACGCGACACGATGACAATAGATAGATTGGTCGGTAACTATGATATCAAAGGCGCAGTGCTTAATGCTGTAATGAGTCAATGTATATACAAAATATACTATCGCATAAATCAATGACTTCATGGGTATTTCTGAGTTTAGGTATTTAAATATGTACCAAATTTTGTTGGACGAATTTTAGATAAATGTTGATAAGCCACAATTAGAGATCTAGATTTTCATCGATCTCATGGATAGTGTCCTATGACTCATTAATAAAAACTGATATTTTACCAATTGTTTTTGTTGTGAATTGGTCGCTACGGATACGCCGGGAGAGGCAGTACAGTGTAAAACCTTTTAATTTGGCCTATATTTTATTTTTCGCTTATCGCCAATCAATGGTAACACATGCGTCTATTCCAGTTAAGATAAGAAACATGTAATTGCGTTTTCCATGTTATTCCAAATACTATAATCAAAAAGAATTTTTTATTTTAAATTAAGAAATCACTACTGGTTTGATAGTGTTATTGTACAGTAAATTCCAATAAGGGAATAAATCATATTGACTATGCATTATAATCCACAATTATACATTAGTCATCATTAAGCTAACTCATATTACTAGTTTTAGGTTAAATAACTATAAATTAATTGATATAATAGATGTGACTCATACATGATCTATATTTTTTTTTAATGTTACTATTAGTCACTATGTATTCAAAAGGTTTTTAAAAATATATATATACCCTTAAATTTTTTCTTGAAAAAGTTCAGAATCTTACAAATTTATATTTTTTACAAATATTATTCTTGAGAAAGTTCAAAATCTTTTACAAATTTATATTTTTTACAAATATCATAACAAAATCATATTTTTTTCAAATATTATTATAACTTTTTTTTTAATATTATTACAAAATCAAATTTTTAAACTTTTATAATTCAAAATGTCATACCAAATGTGCCCAAACTTCAATACTCCTTTTAATAATATTCCCATTGACAAATGCTATCATTATCATCTCCAATCTGGGCCATCTACCTTCCAATACTTGCCGTTATTCATAACTTACCTATACATTCTTTTTGCTCTTTTATTAATATCTACAAATCTACTTAACTATACACTCGTTTTATTCCTTGTTTTGATAAAATCTATCATTAAAATATTCTTTTTCCTTTCCTTGAACCTCTCTCTCTCAAATCTCTCTCTTCTCCTCCAACAATTTCATCCATCAAATCTACTATCAAATCTCTCTCTTTTTAAACATTTTCTTATTTCAAATCTTTCATTATTATTACAATATTCTCCTGTTATGTCAATTCTTCTTTTATTTCTTAATTCTCTTTTTTATTTTCTTGATTTTCTTTATGAATTGACTAATTCTATAATATTATTTCTTTTATCTTCACTTTCTTTTTACAAACGTAAAATGG
>QZLH01000315.1:25647-44373 GCA_003833135.1 Oehlia diaphana | reverse complement strand
AATTTACCCTTTCTTGATCATTTGATCTATCTCATGTGATTTCATTCTTCACATGTGATACCCTTTATTTTATTCCTTTGTTGAGTTCTTTCCTTAATAACTTATTAACTCAACAATTATCCATCACCGTTGGTTCCACAATATCTGTGTCCAAGTTCAATTCTTGGAGGTGATTTTCTTATTAATTAGTTTTATATCTTCTTTTTTTTCAGTTTTCCATAGTGTCTCGCTTATGATTCCGTATGAAATTAGAAGAAACCTACGAAAAAAATAAAGAAACGTTGGTCAGTCAATGCTTCCTTTAAAAAAAAGTAAAAATAAAAAGTTTTGAGATTTTACCCACCTTTTTTAACTTTTTTTCCCGAATTCTGTATAGTAAAGTTAATAACGTATACGACGTAGAAACGAATTTACAAAGTAACAATTTCACAAGACAACAATTTCCATTATTCAATTCGAAACTTCATGTATAAAAAAGTTTCTAAAAATAAGTTTCGAAAGTTCGAAACTTTACTATAGTGCTAAAAAAAATTATGAAAGTTTCAAATAATCGAAACTTTATATATAAAAAGCTTTGAAAGTTTGTTTGAAACTTTAATATCAAAAGAAAAATGATTTTTGAAATCACTATATCATGAATATCGCGTAATACACGTGAGTGGTACGCGAGATTGGAGTGGTTAACCGTGGCTCCTATCATAGAATAATTAGTATTTATTTTTTTATTAAATCAATACTAATATTATAGAAACGGATCGTAATACTAATATTTTCTTTTTTTCTTATTTTTTTTTCCTATAGATTTAGATGATCGAATTTATTATTTATTATTTTGTGAAAATTTATTTTCTGATTAATTATGATTTTTAAGTATTTAAATTATTATTTATTTTTTGTCGTTTGGATTATTTTATTAAGTGTGATAGCTAATTTAATGATTACAGTATAATTTAAATGATGATTCAAATCACTTTTTCAAAAATATTAAAATATTTTAATTTAGTACTTGTTATGAACTTTTTATGAAAAATTTATTAAAATAATTATATAAAATTTATTTTACAAACTTGGAAAAATTCTCCATTTTCCATGAATATATCTTTTATTAAATTCAGGCTTTACATGGAAAAAAGTTACCAAGTAAGCATTCTTGCTAATGGAGTTCCTTTCCTAGAATTTAATCATGCTGTTGGATATCTTGAAGTACAACGTATTTTTCTTACATCCAACCACTTGAAATTTTGTATTCCGAATGTTACTTTTGCGGTTATTTCTATTATCCGGTGGTTTCATGAAGTGTTATAAAGCGATGTAGTCGCCTAAACTTCAAAATGGTGTTTATGGCTTAGTACATGAAATGCGAAAATGAGAGTATTATACATATAAAACACTAAAATCATAGTATTCTCAATAAGAAAAAATCATTTTATTTATCAGAGTATATTAAATTCACAATTAGTTATACGGAAAATGAAAAATGTCCAATATCTCGACGCCGGGCAACATTTTCTGGACATTTTCCGAAAATTCACAATGTCTCGGCGTCCGAAATATTGAAACATTTTCCGGACACCCGGTGATTTTTTCTTGACATTTTCGATGACAATTTCTGGACATTCTTTTTTTATAGGAATTAAGGCCATTGTCCATCTGATTCGATAATCAGACTTTTCTATAATTTGTTAAATTTTCAATGATATTTATAATTGCATGAAGAATGGTTACCCCTATAAAATTACGGATAAAATTTTTTACAGAGTACATTATTAATTCTGCAGAGTTTATGTAACATCGTTAATTACCGTTCTCTTATTTTTCATAACTAATAATATAAGATATTTTTAGTAATCTTCCTGTTTGGAAAGTGAAATCTTTAACTTAATTTGATGGTGACTTGTTCTTTTATTTATGTTCTGTAATTACATTTAATGTTGTCCTAATAATATTAGAAATTGATTACATTTGAAGTTACTACTTACTGTATAATGTCTATGTAACTGAATTCAATATAGGAATGGGCGCAATCTCAATTTCATTTCAGATTCATTAACGTTTAAGTATATTCATATTATAGAATTGTATGATAGTTGATTTCATTTCTTTTAATATAAATTATCGTATTTCCATATATTAGGGATGGCAAAAAACATGTTTTAAAACAATTTTGGCGGTTTAAAACATGTTTAAAACATGTTTTAAAACATTAAGCATTTTACCACATATTTCCAATAAAAATTTAAGCACTTTATCATATAATATATTTAGAGTATAGCCAGACCGACTTTGTTGGGAATTATATTTTGTAATAGCTTATTGATACTAGTGATCCTCTATTATTCGTTAAATAAAATGTGCGCTAACTCTTAAAAAAAAAAATTATATAATATATATTAATTTTAAATCTTCTTATATTTCATCAAATGATCTTTTAATCGATCAATTAAATCAATAACAACACTTTTGACGAGGTGTTATACGTAACTTTTTCAAAGTGCTTACGGACCACGAGAATTACGCAATATCATGCCGATCAATGTATTAAAACAAATAAAAAACGTTTTAAAACAATAAAAAACTGATTTAAATTGTTTTAAAACATCATGTTTTAAATCACGTGCCATCCCTAGCAGCAACTAATAGATTTGATGAAACTTAGAGTAAAAAAGCACCAAAATATTATTATATCATAATATCAATATGCATAAAGAAAAATTGGAGTCAAATTTATATACAAAGTGAATAAATTAACGTAAATTAACTCATTTATTATAGTAATGGGAAATTTATGATGTTTGAAACATGTATAACCTTTAAAATATTCTAAACCTTGTAATAATTATTTGCGATCATAACTTGCATGTCAAAGCACGTCATATAAACTTATGAGAAACTTATAAAATTAAGACTTAATAGTGAGTCATAATTGGTCACATCATGTAATTAGCAATTATATATATATACACGAGTATAGATAAAAAAAAAAAATTTTTCTCAAATACCAATAATATGTCTTTAAATTCGGCTTTCGTTACTATCTGTGAAGAAATTGCCCGCCTCCACTCATTGAATTTAATAACAACTAATGAATATTGTAGATTAACGGCTTATGCTATCCATTTCTCCGACCAGGTACCTAACATAGAAGAATCACTAAAATATGACTCTGATAGTGTTAAAATTGAACATCTTAAAAAGTTTTTAGGCGATGGTATATTGAATATATTAGTTCTGTTTTGTCATGATTCACCAATAATATGAAATGCTCACTAATCATATTTTTTTTCTTTTTTACATTCACATTTTTGTAGAAGAACAAATATGTCTTGGTAGGTGGATCAGTTTGAAGAATCATAGAAATAACACATTTATTGAGATTCTTTTTCTTAGTTTTTGACAAATTTTCTTGATAAATTTTATAATCTCTTGCTATAACACATTCTCTTTTTTAAATTTATCAATACAATAAGTACTGCTATATAACTAATTATTTTTATTATATGCAGGAAAACGTTCACATTCATTCTCATTTCCTGAGCCAGGTAATTTTTTTCAATATTCCTGTTATTACTAAACAATTTCCTAATTTCTAATATCTTTTGTTTTAGAAACACAAAATTCAAAGAGAAATAAAATTTCTTTTGATTCATTGCTGAAGCTTAGAAAACACATTTCAGCTGACAAACCACCTGTTTTATTCATTCCCTTTGTCCCTCATCCTGACATACAAAAGCGTATTTGTGATCAGATTTGCGTAAATATCTTCTTTGTATATGGAACAAAGCGGACTCAAGATTATCAGGGTATTACTCTTTCTGGTGGTAGTGGTGTTGGAAAGACTCGTATAGGATTTGAAATCAAGAACTTTATCACTAAAGATGAACGGATTCAAACATATGTAAAAAAGTTGAAAGTAACCTTCAAACATATTTTTATTAGCATGAAAGAGATTTTAAATTTTCTTGGAGAAGAACAAGAACGGAATCCTGAAACTAAAATATACCCTCAAATCCTCGAAGATTCCAACAAAGCAGAAAATGTTCTTATCATGTTAATTGCAATATATTTTTTTGCAAAAGTGTGGACTAGATCAAGTATTGAAAAGTGTAAAGAATTGATATCTGAAACTATGAACTATAAGGAAATTATTAAATTAATTCGTAAAAAGATGAAACTGGATGAAGATGCCCATTTAGTCTTAATTTTGCAAATTGATGATTTTCAGCTCTCACCTTATTGGACAGTTGTATTACTTCGAATCATATCTTACATTGTGGAAACTAATAAGACATTAATATTTGCAGTGTGTACTGGTACTGAACCATCTAAAATTTCAAATTTGCATGGGATCTGTGCATCACAATATAGAACTAACAATATTAATTTACCACCTATAAACTTCACTCAGTTCATCAAGTATTATGAAGAGAATTATAATGTTTATCAATTGGCAAAATATTCTCCTCCTGGTGGACCTTTGACGAAAAGTCATCATTTTATCTTAGAAAAAAAAATAGAATAAAACTATTTTATAATTACTTTTACAATAGACTAATATTAGTAAACTATTTTTATTATTTCTTAAATAATTTAGAATAAAACTACTATTTTATTACTTTAAACTATAATTCATTTACATTTTATTAAATTTAATAAACATTGCTTAATAAAATCTAATATACAAATAACAAGACCAATTACTTAGAAAAGAAATAATCAATAAGAGCCTGTTTAAAAATTTTTTATTGTTTAAAAAGATTGTGAAATTGTCTTTTTTTTTTGTTAACAACCTATTCAGTAATTATAAATTTAGTTATTTTTATACTAATTTCCAAATATTAATTCTTTCGTAAACCATTTCTGGTATTACCAACGTTTTCTTTATTTTCTTGTTTCTTCTTTTTGAATTCCTATAATAGTAAGTAGGTTTAGTCTAGTAAGTTATGCACAAGATTTTATATATTTACATCTATCTCATGCTCTGTGATCACTCCCTTCCAATATGGCTTTAACTGATGCCCTTTACTTTCTGATTTTACCTGTTGAGAAAGTAATAATGTTACAGTAGCAGTGCAATTTTTTAACTAGTAATAATAAAGGAAAGAGTATAATTGATTCCTCATCCAGAATCAGTATTAATTCAGCGTTATCATAAAAAAATCTTAGAATATTTTTATCAAAAATGTAAAAATGGATTAATCCATCCAAAACGTGGTTTTGCAATGGGTAATGATGGTTGGACTGGTTGCATAAAAAAGTTAACTCACGAATTTTTCTTATAAACTCCATAATTATACTAATAACTATTAGAATGGAAGTTATATCAAACTTATTATCTATTTTCTCCATCTTTTTATATCTTTGTCTAACATCATCTGGTGATTATACTCACTTTTGAGCTGCAAATCTATTATTTTTTTTTTTTTTTATATTTTATAAATCTGTTGTATTATTTTCTCTATAACTAAATATATTATGTTGATGAAAAATTATTGAAGCTCACGACATTACACAATCTTAGTATGAATAATATGAATGAATGTTTTTTGAGAAAATAAAAAAATGGTTTCAGAGCCTAAAAAAACTAATGTTCAATTTGACATTCAGGATTTTTGCAGCATTAAAGTACAAGATAAATTTTGCAGGCTTTTACTATGGTTAGTGTTGATTTATTTCCTGATACTATATATCTTGTATTAATATATCTGATGATAGTTTTGTTTTGATTCCATCCGGGATATCGATATTTAATCACAAGAATGACTCACTTAAAAAAAATCCATAAAAAGACACCCTGATTATTAATTGAGAAACATATTATAAATTGTAACTTATACAATGTTGCATTTACAGTTAACTCTCTACACATATTTTAAAAGAGCTACTCTCAGATTTAGATGTTTCGCTATCATTATATTCCATTTTAGATATTATTTATAGCAAATAGTGAATATTAAATAACTTGATAATATAAACTTATATGAAAAATTATTTTATTTTTTTTTTCTTGCTTTGGAAAAGAAAAGATAAAAGTTGTAATTATCATAATCATAAAATAATGTTTAAAGTATATATCAATTTTGGTGGCGCAGTATTTACGTAATAAACTCCTGTCCTATTATTAATATATTTATGCAAGCATAATCATTAAAAATATTATCAAAATTATAATTATCAAAATAACAATAATAATTTTTTTTTTAAACAAATGATTACAAAAAATCGTCAAAGAAATAGAAAAGAGAAGTAGCAAAGGATTAAAAGTCTCTTGTAATTTTGCCTAAGATGCCAAAGGTTCATTAAAGTTATAATCTAGTTTCAAATTCAATGTGTACACGTCATCAATAAAAATACTCCCAAAGTGAATGAAAAAAAATATTGAAATTTCAAACAAGAACCAAGCAAAGATGAACAAAGAAAATGATAAAAATGTTGAAATTTTAAACTTGAATTAGGCAAAAATTGCAAAAATGCCGAATTTTAGACTTAGAATTCCTTCTAATTACAAACCAATTTTTCAAGAGAATTTTCAGAAAATGGAAAAAAGTATGCTCAAATGCAAACTCAAAATGATCACTATGATATTGGTTCTATGCGGAAAGTAAAAATTTAGGTTTTGGAAGGATGAATTATGGAATTGCAGTAAGTTTTTTCTGGCAAAGTAAGTCTAATTGAATGAACTTTTTGAGCAAAGCTGAAAGTAGATAAGTGGGCAACATTTAAAAATCGTGCCCCTCAAGAATTTTATGGCCGTGTAGAATATTACTTTGCTCACAAGTTCAATGACAATACACATGGACTCAAAATATTGTTGAAGGTGAATATGTACTTAAATCACTTAAATCTTTTCGAGAATTTGGATTTGAGCAATTTGTTGATGTGAGAGCGATTGATCAATGTATAGATTTCTTAAAATGTGAAATAGTTTTCTTATTATTGACAAAGAATTTGATGATCCTGATGATAGTTATATAGATTCAAATGGTGAAAGTGATTAGTAATTGTACTAATTAAATAAACAGTACAAATTTTAAACAAATTTAAAAATCCATATTAAAATAATTGTAGGATTTCCATCTAAAATCTGCAATAACCATACATTTAAGTTTATGAATTAAATTTAATTTAATTATACAAATACTAAGAAAAAATTGTACAGTTTTTGTTTATTAATGTCAGAATATTAATAATGTTATGAAAGCCTACAATAATCATACGATTAAATTTTATGAAAAAATGTGATTTTATTCAATTATACAAATACTAGGCAAAAACTAGATAATTATTACAAAAATAAAACAAGAACTGCACGATTTTTATACAATGACTTTTTACTGGGCATGAAATCCTTCTTAGCGTGGCTGAACTGCCATATACACATAGTGAATTGAAATACAAGAACACTTAATTGATTTATTTAATAAATGGATACAAAAATAAATGCAATAGTGACTGATAATGCATCTAATATAAGAAGTATGTGATAATTTAGGAGTTGAAAGAATTCCATATGCTGCCTATACACTTCAGCTTAGCATTAGAAGGAGTTGGATATAATGAAAGAATTAATTAACTAATGTAAATGTCTTATTGCATTTTAGCAACAGATAAAAAAAGCAACAATTAAAAGAATCACAAATTTATTTATACAGACAATAAGCAATGCAATTAAATACACAAGAAGCTGAAGAATTGGGAAGATCATGTTGTTCTTGATGTAGTAAAAGCTAATAATACACATTTGAATTTAGCATTATATGTTTGCTTTTCAAAGACTTATTATGATTCTTAAACCAGCCATTTCAATATTAAAGGCGTCTTTAATAAATGATACAAATTCAAATATTTGTAATAAGAAGGGTGAAAAAATTAGAATTGAATACAACAGCTTATGAATGGAAAACATTAAAGAAGTAGTAAAACTTTTAAGTCCTTTTGAAAAATGCACACATTTTTTAAGTGGTGTGAAATACCCAACTATTGGGTTTACATATCCATGCATATATAACTTAAGAGAAATATTGCAAGCTATTATTGACAAAAGGTTGATGTCTGAACTATACATGTTGCCAAGCAAAACTTGCCGAAACATGGCCAAATCCATAAGTTCTGAAACCTGAAACGAAACTATAACTATAACGGGCGGTTAAAATCACCGGTTCACGTGATATTAATAAATCAGGTGACTTCGACACGGCGATTAAAAAAACTTCATTTTTTTTTTTTTAGAAATATTCAAGTACACATTTTACTAGCGTTATAAAATAAACAAATTTCAAAATTCTCTGTACTATAACAACTGAATCTCAACTTCATTGCCTAATTTATTTATTACATGTCCTAGCATTATGACCCGATTGTCCACAAACTTTACATATATACACTTTCCGTTTTAATGTGTTCTCATTTGTTTCATGTCTTTGTATATTAAAATCACTATTATTAGTTAGTATTTAAAGGAGCTCTTGATGAAGATGCTTGTTGAGAATTTTGTTGCATTTCGCGTACATATAAATTAGGATTAGATGGATTAATTGCGCTATTTTTTGTACTAGCATGACGTGAGTTCGATTCAGAAGCTGATTTAATCCGTTTATTTGGTGGTCGTCCACATCATTTTCGAACTAGGATCCAAAGTTTGCAGATTTTCTTCTTTATTTTCATTGTTTGTTTCTTCAATAGTGTTTTTCTTGCAATTAATAAATCCATTAATCATATTAATAATTTCATCTCCGCAACCCAAATCAAGTGCCAAATTAAGTGCTTTTAGCCAAAAGTCATATAACCGAAAGTTTTGATTTTAACTAATGTTTCGTTTGCCCATTTATTTTCCTTCATATCTTTCTTTTATCTTTCCTTCATTCTTTCCTTTTCCTTCCCTTCCCTTTTCCCTTTACTTTTACATTTCCCATTTCTTTTTTTCTTTTTTCCATTTCTCTCGCACCTTTTGTTGAAAAATCTTACTAGCCATCTCTCCTTAGATGTGAACTTCAGTACATAAATTTATTTTTTTTTTAATTGCTTTATTTTTAACTAATGATTTCTAATAGTTATTTTTCTTACTTTTTTTTGGATGATTTATTTCTTCAGCTATTTTGACACGTGAGAATAAGGTGAAAATTTTTTTTTCTCAATTATCTATTTTAATGAAACATTTTTAACATTTCAACATTTTTCTTTTTTTAGGCAGTTCTTTCGGTCTTTTTAGACATAAATCTCAGTAAGTTATTAAATTTTTTTTAATTATTTTATTTTAACGAACAGATTCTAACAATTCATTTACTTTCTTTTATCTAGGAGATTCTCTCAATTTTCTTTGGATATAGGATTCTGGTATGATATTTTTTGTTTTTTTTTTTTTGTTTTTTCTTTAATTATTTTATTTAATGAACTTTACATTTTTCTTCTTTTAGAGTTGCCAATTCTCTTTGGAAATAGAAGTGAGTGTCCATCTCTTGTGGAAATAGAGGTAGGTTTTTTTTTGTAGTTTGTTGTTTTTTTGTTTTCGTCTTTGATATTAAATTTTCTTCTTATTAGGACTTATCTATTGGATGTGTGGAATTTCGGTGAGAAATCAGACAATATTTTTTAATGTTTATTTATATTTTTTTAACAAACCATTTTTTAATATTTTGGGGTTTCTCTTTTTTTTAGGTGACCAGATCTTAAAAGCATTGGTATCAGAACTTTCTTTGAAATTATTCCTTTTAATGAAATATTTTACTAATGTTTTGATATTTCTCCTTTTTTTAGGCGACAGATCTTTGAAAAATGTTAATTTCAGTAAGTATTAAAACTTTTCTTTGAACTTATTCCTTTAACGAAACATTTTATTAACCTTTCAATATTCTCTTTTTTTGGGTTGAGCATGTCTTTGGACACGTGGAGTTCTTTATAGGTAAACAATATATAACAAATTACCCAAATCTTTGAAAAAAATGGTTAGACCAAATATATTTAATATATATGAATATTGAATTTTTTTAGAAAAGAACTATTATTTATCTGATTTAAAAGAATTTTTTAATTTATACTTTAATGAAATGTTTTACTAATGTTTCAATTTTCTCTCTTTTTTTAGATGGCCAGTACCTGGGTGCATATTGTTTTGTAAGGAATTTTGAAATATATTTTGTTAATTTAATTCTTTTAGTGAAACATCTTGCTAACGTTTTAATTTACTCTTTTTTTATATGCAGTCAAGTCCTTAGATGCGCAGAGTAGGGATTCTTTCTTTAACGAAACACAGAATTGGTAAGTTTTTTCTCTGCTTTAGTTTATTTATTCTAACGAAATTTATTTTAACATTCCAATTTCTATTCTTTTTTTTTGATAGGCCTGAATGTATGGATTTTGACAAATTCCTTTTTTTAGACAGATTTAGAACGTGGAATTTGGTGGGAAGACGAATATGTTTTTAATCTTTTTATTTAATGTTAACGAAATGTTTCTAATATTTCGTTCTTTTCCCTTTTTTAGATGAGTGTTGGTTTTCAGATTTTGGTAAGTATTTTCTTTATCTTTAATTATATTAATGAACAGCTACTAATGCATAATTTCTTTAATAGTATTTACATCAAAAAAAGATGAAGAATGGTGAAGTGAGGAGTATTTAAATGAGAATAGAGGAAATGTATTTTACGATTAAAATTACAGATGTATTTTTACAATAAAATTTACAATTTATTTTATAGTTAAATTTACAATATATTTTACAATAATTTGCTACAATTTATATTAAATATACATATTAATAAATTAATATTACAATTAATATTATATAACATAAGTCCAATAACGAGTATCTTAACATGGTTTGTATATAATGTACTGTAATATTTATTTTACAATACATTTAATACATTTAAAAAATTTTAAGTTGTTAGCAAAGAAATTTAAACAATAAACGCGAAATTTCATAATACTAAATTATATAAATAGTGTCACGTGATAACAGTGATTTTAACAACCCGTAATTACCTTATTTTTATATTTATATTGGAAATATAATTATTATGTAACATATTATCACCTAAAAATATTTGCTGTATCAAGAATTTTTTTATTATATTTTATATTAGTATGCAGTTACATAAATAATAACTTTTTATACAACTAGATTAAAGTTAACTGAAATTTTATTTAAAAGCTGTTTTTTGAAATTTATTTTATTTAATTATAGCTTTTTTTTTGAATTTAATAAACTGTCAACTCTAATATAATAATTTCAAAAAATAAATAACAACTATAATATGAAATATATTTTTAATAAAAGGAGAAAAAAAGGGAGATGAAAGAAAAAAATTTATAAAAATTATACATTAGTTGCAATGTTTCCAGTGAGAATTGCATAGGGACTAATAAAGTTGAGTAAATCCTCTCCAGCCACAACAGCACAATTCTCTGGAATCTCTGTTCTGTCACCTATAAAAGTTTTTGGAGAAATAAGGATAAATCGTTCACATCCTCTTAAAGCTTTTTTTGCTTCATTCTTAAGAATATTTATGCCAATTTCTCCTGTTGAACTTGTATGGATTGGATACCCAGATTCTAAAGCTAAACTATACTTATATTACTCATCACCATGTGGTGTTAATGCATCAACTGAATGGGTTCTTCGTGCAATCAGAACTAGATACTTACCTAAAGTAATGTCAATTTCTTTATATCCTAGAGGACCTGAACATACTAGTGGAATATTTTTCTATCTTTTAGTCCAGGTTTAGAAAATTCATCATATTTGCCTTCTTCCTTAGGTATTAAACCTGAATGTTCATAGTACTCAATTTCCTTAACTTGAATCTCTTTATTTCTGAAATCATTTGAACAAATACCATTCCCACCATAAATCTCTGTAAAAGTAATTGTGGAAATACCAAGAAGATTTGCTAAGCCATATGTAGCTTGATGCATACGAAGCATAAATCTTGGAAATGTATCTTCATTTAACAGAGTAAAAGGACTTAAAAGTGATTTATCAAAAATGTTATTTAAATTGAAGTAATCCACTAATATGGATATTATAATTAATGGAGCTCTTGGAATGTAATTTTCATAATCAAACTCCTCAAGATAAATGAGACCACCTATTTCAAATTCTTCAATTGTATATTTAGAGTCAAAGATTTTGTCTTTCTTGGAAATGATGGATTGAGTATGTATGAAATATAATAGTAAAACAACATTATTTTCATCACCTAAACACTCCAACCATAGTTCTCTGGAATATTTAATTTTTACATGATTACACAATGAATCCCAAAATTGTTTTGCCACATCATAACTTTCAAATACATTTGATTTTTTCTCTGAAATCACTCTTGTTGCAATTTCAAGGATCATTGGTATTCCCCTTATATATAGCATTCACTATACTAATATAAATATTATTTTCTACAAGTGTATTTGCGTCATACTTATTATCAAAATACCTAATAAACTTAGTAAATGCTTGTGAAGATTCACTTAAGTTCATTGGTGGTAAATTTAATTTTGCAGTACGATACTGTGACGCGCAAATAATATCCAAAGCAGATATTTGAGATGGTGCAGTACCAGTACATACAGTAATTATTAACGTATTATCAGTCTCTACAATATCAGCTATAATACGAAGAAATGTAGTTGTCCAATAAGATGAAAATTGAAATTCATCAATTTGCAAATTAAGACTAAAAGGGAATCTCTATCCAAATTCAAATTTTTACGAATTATATATATAATATCCTTGTAATGCATACTCTTTTCAGGCATCAGTTTTATAATTCTAGTTTTTGTCCATGCTTTTGCAAAAAAATATATTGCAATACACATATTAAGAATATTTTCTGCTTTTTCAATATCCTTGGGAATTCGAGGATATGTTTTTAATTCGGGATTTTGTATTTGCTGTTCTCCTAATAAATTTAAAATCTCTTTCATACTAATATATATATGTTTGAAGCTTACTTTCAAAGTTTCTATGCATCTTTGAATCCGTTCATCTTCAGCAATAAAGTTCTCAATTTCAAATCCCATACGAGTCTTTCCAACACCATTTCCACCATAAATTATAATACCCTGATAATCTTGTTTACGGTTTGTACCATATACAAGAAAAATATTAGTGTAGATATGATTGCAGATGCTTTCCTGAATATTAATTCGTGGAATAAAGGGAACAAATATGACAGGGTTTTCATCTGCTGAAAAATGGTCTCCAAGCTCCAATAATGATTCAAAAGAGATTTTATTAATCTTATAAGATTCTAAGGATAAAATCACAAATTAGAAATGAAGAGATTGTTTTGTAATAACAGTAATATTGGAAAAAGAATCACCTGTTGGCTCATAAAGAGAAAGTGGACGTAAACGTTTTCCTGCATAAAATGAAAATGTTTAAGGAGATGAAATGAACAATGAAAAAGCCAAATTACATTCACTGTATTGACTAATTTTTTATGACTTACTTACCAGTGACAGTTTGTTCTATAAAATGGAAATATGATGATAAGAAGCAGAATAAAAATGAGATTATTATTGGTGAATATGACAGTACACAGAAAATAAAATAAACAATAGATAAGCTAAGTCGCATTTTCTGCATTGACTAATTCACTTACCAGTAGCAATTTGTTGTTCTATAAAAATGTGAATGTGATAATAAGAAGTAGGAATGAAAATATGATATTATTGGTAAGTATTTAGTATTATTGATGAATATTTCAAAGCACAGAAATAATGAAGCCAAGCATATTTCAATTATGTGAATATACCATATTCTAATAATCTTTTGATACATTCAACTTTTACTTCATCATCTATTGCACGTTGCAGAATGTGCTCTGTTCTAAACACCTCATCTGGGCACTTGATATAATAAGCTTGTGACCTAATATATTCATTTTTTGTTATTAAATTTGACTGTAACAAGTAGTCAAGTTCTTGAAAGAATTTATTTGGAGGTGAGAAAGTTGAAGTTGAAGCTGAAGAAGACATATTTTCTTTTTGTATTATATAGAGTTTTATAACTTGAAAGATTTTTTTTGAAATTTTTTACGGATTAATATATTTATATTTGTTAAAAATATTTTTACCATTGTTACCATTGTTTGTGATTACAAAATTATTTATTATATATTATCTCCTGATCAGCAAGAAAATTTTGCGGTAATAATTAACTATTGATTATACTATAATGGACTGATTTGAAAATTCGAGTAATTCAGAAAGATTTGCATTTTCCAAATGAGAAAAACTTTCTTTTAACTTATTTGTAATCTCAATATTATTTTTCAAGTATAATAAGCAAATAGTTCCGAAGCTTTTTAAAATTTAATTATTTTCTAAAATAAAAATCTTAAAATGAAAAAAACCAAGTGAAAGAAAAAAGATTCAACAATAAAATATACTATATTATACTCAGTTACCCACAATATACTATAAATACTTACTATTGTGTAAATGGCAGGAGATAAATCAATTATCTCCTGGCTAATTAGAATAGTAAAATTTTACTTTTTCCTAATTGCCAGAAGATAAATAATACTAATATATTTTGAAACTTTTTTAATGTGAGAGAATTCTATTTCAGATTTTCAGTTATTAAATTCTTGACTAGCAACTGCAAAATGAAATAATAGAATCTTCAAGAAATTATAATTTTTATCATTATTTTTTATTAATGTACTGTTCTTATATTAACATTCTTTTCAAAATTAAAAAGTTCATAATCGAATCATAATTTAAATAATGCTGTATTAAGACCATTATGGAGCTACAAATTTCTTTGAGGAAGCAAAGGCATTATGGTACATATGGACAATTACAAAAATCAGATATGTTAGATCATATTATTCATAAAATAAGTCTTTGTAACTATACCAAAATAAATGAAAGTATTGAAATATCATGATCAGTCTTTCATCGTCAATATTCTTGATTAAAATTTATTTATTCTATCACAAAATGAGAGTTGCTGATGGCTAAATATATTTTATGATACAATAAAATTTGTGTAGCCAATTGCCACAATAAATTATAAATAAAAAAATTAACTGTCATCAGAAAAAATTATTAAAATTTAAATTATTCATTGATTTAATTTCAAACATGTATGAAACCAGTTTGTATCACTATAATACTGTAGATAACAAATAATTTAATTAGTATTATTTATTTTATTTTTATTTAAATATTTAGAATGAACACAGCATCAAAATGTACTATATAGAAACTATGCAAGAATCAAAAGTAATACAAATAAGAAAACTGAAAACTATGCTACTCTCAGATGACTTCACTGGTGTAATGTTTCAGGCAAAACTGTTTTGTAATTGACGAAATATTTTGCTCATTTAAATTTCAGTTTCAGCCATTCCAAAACTGCCAAAACCTAACCTAACAAAACATTTGAAACTTAGCAAAACTAAAAATGTCAAGTACACACTCTTTAATTGGTAGTTAAATTTATGTGTTGTCATGAAATTCTGATATTTTTGGCTGGACACTTTCATTTTTTGGTTATTTGTTCAAAATTAATTATATTTGTTAAGAAATCTTTATTTTCTTGAAAGATATTCACATTTAGCCACCACCACAACCACCACAGCCATAAAATTTGAATTCGGCGGGGTAGTAAATTCAATCATTAAGACCAATCATCAAGTTCATTATAATTAAAGATTTTTGATAAGTATACAAGTATAACATTTTTATTTTCCAAGCCAAAAAATTTAATAAATACCAATTTATACTCTAAAGAAATAGAAGATAACTAATTATTTAATTTGGTAATATTTATTTATGACAAAGTAAAAGAACGAACCTTTTTGTTTATCAACTAATAAATCATCTAAGCAAAATAATTAAAACTATCAAAAGAAAACGGTTAATAATAACAAGAGGTTAATTAATACTGTTATTACCGTATAGCATTTCACTAAAATTCGCTTCTTGTAACACATTTCTTTATTTGGTACGATTTGAAGTCACGGGTGTTTCATGGCATCACGTGATTTTCACCAATTTTCACCACCGATTTTTGGTCTATATCACGAATATACTTAATATACTTCCCAATTTACTAAGTAAAACTCAGGATTTACAAAAGTTCCCATTTCCTAGTTTGTACTATATAACCATAAATTTCAAAAGCGCTTTTTTTCGGAGAGTTCTTTGTTAACGCTTCTAAATCATCGATAAATAAAAATTAAAGAACTGTGGTTTAGAAATTGTCATGGGTGATCCCATGATATGCAAAAAATTTTGGTTACGTAATGATTTGTTACTTATTAAGTAAATCTGATTACGTAATTCTTAAACGTTATGCTGAACTAATCTTTACTGATCATCACTAATCTATTACATACCTCAAACTTTATATTAAAGTACGAACCGATCTTTTATTAATTTTATAAATAATAGATTACACAATCTTATTTTTCACAAAGAAAAAATAAATACTGTTAATGTTTTATTAGATTTACAGGAATCAGGTAGATCCAACGAAAATCTGTGAACAAAATTACGGATAATATATTTTCCGGTTTCAAATTTCTGTACATCAAATTCTTTATTAATTCTAGGCTAGATTTTAAACAAATAAATATTTATAATTCTGGCAAAAATGCCGATCTTAAGTAATGTCGGCCAGAAACTAAAATGAACGAACGATTTTTATAAACCTTTCTTTTTTTTTATTCCCTTACAAGTCATACTTCTGATACTTTTGATCAAAGATTTCAAATATAATAAAATTTTTTGTGATTATTATTTAGAAAAAAAAAATAATTGTTATTTTATTAAAACATTTGATTAAAGTTTCAAGAATATTTATCTTGTAAAAAGATAAGGATGTAACGTTACATTATTGTATGGCTGAAATGTTTTTTTTTATTTACGCGTGAAATTTTAAATGTGTTTCATTTCTTTTTTTTTCTATAAGATAAATATTTATTTGTAATATATTTAAAGACGCAGTATTCTTTTTTGTAATGTTATCGTTAGATTTTCTAATTACAATTAGTCATATCGAAACTTTTTTAGCAAATATTGACGGAGATTTATTTGATTAAGTGAAAAAAAAAATAGGGGAACTTTTTTTATTTACAATAAGGTGCAAATTATTAAATAAAATTTGATCATGTTCTTTCACAAAAAATAAATACTTCGTTTTTGTGAAACCAAACAATTCCTTTTTTTATAACGACAGTAAAAACCAATCAATGCTTAATACGAAGAAATGAAACCTAAAAACTACGATCTTCTTAACCTAAAAATTATAAACTAAAAAATAAATTTTATTTACAATTTTTTACTAATAAGATATTCTTTTAAAAAAGGGTTATTAAAATATACATATATATATATGTATATATGTACATATGCATTAGAACAATTATTAAAATAAGCGCCCAAAAGGTTTGACCGGAAATGTCCGTTGAATGAAAAATGCGACAAACCATACGGCCGAATAACTGTAATTACCGAAATGTTCTGTAGCTATACGGAAAATTATCGGGAATTTTTTTTCACCAGGTAATACGCCGGTAATACTCTGGTAATACTCCGGTAATACTCCGGTAATACTCCGGTAATACTCCGGTATACGCCCATAGGTCAGGCTATAGGTCATAGGTAATACACCCATAGAACATACATAACATACATAGGTAATACACTCATAGGAGGTAATATATTTCTCGCGTGTTTTAAGACATTTTTTTTTAAAAAAAAAATTTTAATTAATTTAATTTAAATTTTTGATTCAAAGTAGAACCACCTGTCAAAATTCTTATTTGTTAATATTAATGTAAAAAATAATTTAGTGATGCATTGACACGTTTCTTTATTTGTACCTAATTTTTTAGTAATGATAATCCTATTTATTAATTTGAAACTTGAAAGAAATTAAAAGATCATCCAACAATTATTCATTTTTTCTTATTAAAGTAATTTTAATTTCAGAAATGAAACAAATTTTGTAATATTACAGGATAAAAATTAATGCATTTTTTTATTATTCGATAATTATTTTCCCATGAAATAAATTTATTAAAAATTTTAAAATATATAAAGTTATATGATGACGATACTCCTCATTTTTTGTACCATTATTTATGTATCGCGTGGAATTATTACGTAATTTTATTAGTTTCATATATGTATACTGTATATAAGATATTTGGAAATCATTAACCAAATTCGTTTAATTCATTGGTATCCTTAAAATAGGTACACAACTTTTTTCATTATTCCTTTTCATCGTATAAGAAAAAAAAAAAAAGGTCAAAGCCTCCCGAATTGCATATTTTTTTTAAAAAAAATATATTATTTTTTCTCACTATTCATCCCATATTCGGAAAAAGTGATAATATTAATATTAATAGTAAAAACAGTGCGTTGAACTGTGTTAAATTAGTTGCGTTGAACTTGGTCAAACCATTTCCGGATTATTATTTTATTTATTTTTTTTTTTAAAGTAATAAATTACTAAAATTAATCCACAATTAAAAAAACTTTACCATTTAAAAAATTATTCATCTTAAAAGATTCCATATATCGGCAATGATGTCCCGGTTAATTTTAGTACTTCCACTAAAGTACGTGATAATCCATTGAACTTTGTTTTTTTTTGGTAAAAAAAGATGTTCAGTACCTTTTTCCTATTAAGGGTACCCTATGTTTCATCTTTTTTTTTTTTTTTTTTTTTAATGAAATTTTTTTTTTTTTTTTTTTTTTTTTTTTTTT
>QZLH01000315.1:0-16388 GCA_003833135.1 Oehlia diaphana | reverse complement strand
AAAATTATAAAAAAAAAATTATTTTAAAAATAATACTATATTTGAAAAAATATTTTTAATAAATTTTTTTTTTTTTTTTTTTTTGTTTTTTTACCCATTGTACAAAATTTAATTTTATTTGACTTATTTAAATAATATTTGTGGAAAATCTATACTACTAAAGTAATTTATTTTAAACCGGAATCAATTTTTTTTAAAACGTTACAGAACATTTTAATTCAAGTAATAACAAAATAACAAATATGCAAGAGATCATCTATTGCACATGTAACGTAACGTAACCATTAATGTAATTATTTTGAAAATTGTTTCGAGTTGTTTGAAAAGTGAAAACTAAGTTCATACATTCATTGACGGAGTATGAAGTAAGATAAGGAGAAATAAGATTTGTTTCTTAATCACAAGGGAAAAATTAACTACAAGGGAAATACTTGATTACAAGGTAAAAACTTTAATCACAAGGGAAAATGTAAGCAAAAAGTAACATTTAATAATTTTAATAATAAAGACAATAAATCCCAAAAAAAAAAAAATATAATTTCAAAAATTTAATGATTAAAATAAAAATGGAAATGATTCATTTGATTATTTTTTTTTTTTTTTTTTTTATAATCTAATTAATCTAATTATATATCTCTTTTTATCTATCGCAGTTTCTGAAATTCACTAACAATGGTAATTCATTTGGTGATTGATCTTTTTTTATCAAAACAAAAGGAAAATCATACGATTACACAAACGACTGAAAAAATCAGTCAGGGGAACTTGGGCTTAAATACATCCTATTAAAGCCCAATTTTTTTTTTATCATGGTACCATAAATATTAGTTATTCATGTTAAAAAAAAAAAAAAACGGATAAAATTTAAATAATTTTAAAAATATTTTTGTTTTCTTGAATGCTTTCTAAAAAAAAAAAAAAAAAAAAAAAAAAATTAATAAATAATAATAACAACAATAATAAAGCTAAAAAGCCAATTCTACAAATCAAGTATGTAAATCTTTCAACTTGAATTTGATTCGTTCCTTTTTTCATGATGATGGTAAATTGTAATTTTCAATTTTGGGAAAAAAAAAAAAAATTAAATTTTTTTTTTGACGATCACCCTTATGTCGGTTTAATGTATGATGTCATAACGGAGTGCGTTTTTATGGTATTGTTTGCTGTGACATTATTCACAATTTATTTGTAATAAATAACTAAAAACATGTGTGCTCCCGCGTTCTTTTTGATTGCATCTTTATAATATCATTGTTTATTTTATTTACTATAATCCAAATCCGTATTCTTATTTATCATATACATATTTATAATAATAATAATAAAAAATAAAAAAAAAAAAATTTCACCAATAGTACATAAAAAAATTGTACATATTACACATATTATATATATATTATATAACAATTAATTAAATTCAACGTTAACATCACCGCTCGTAGCTCTAATGTTGAGGAAACCTTGCGAGTTTATTGAACCAATACTACCTTGTCGGTTATGATTTTTATCATTTCCAATTCCAACATTAACATCACCAGAAGTAGTCGTAATTTGATATTGTCCTTCGAATGTATTATGCTAAATAAATGGATTTTTTTTAGGAAAAATTATTTTTAAAAAAAAAGATTATAAAAAAAATAATAAAAAAAAACTATAAAAAACTTTACCAATTTTAAATCAATATCTCCGCTAGTTGCTTTAATTGTAATTTGACTATCGGTAATCCCATCAGCAAGCTTTATATCCGTATTAATATCCCCACTTGTGGCTGAAACATCAACAATGGGTTTAACAACAGGATTTGAAACATTTAATTCCAAATTAATATCCCCACTAGTACTTTTCAATCCAATTTTTGGGCTTATTCCTAATATGGTGGTTGCATTAACTTTAACGTTTATATCACCGCTTGTTGATCCAATATTTATTTCATCCCGTAATGACGAGATTGAACCTTTTATATCCCCACTAGTAGCTTGGATTGACGTTTTTGTAGATAAAATATTATCAATATAAATATCAGAACTCGTGGTCTTTAAATTTATTGGGTAAGGATATTGAACGGAGTTTTGTTTGAATATAACGTCAAATCTCTTTGAATCTATGTTTACGGGTGATAATGTTGTGGTTGCAACTTGTTGTGGTAAAATTACTTCAACCCTGCTCACAACACATTTTGTTGTCCATAACGCCAAGAAGCGGTCAATAGCATCACCTTTTGGCTAATTATAATAATAATAATAATAATAATTTAATAATTAATTAATATATAATATTTATATAAAATATATTATAATACTTACGATATTTATATTATAGGCAAAAGGCGTAATTGTTGATACATATTGACTATTAGTATTCCTTGTTGCAATACGAATTTGAATAGTTGTATTGGTGACTGAAGTATTATTTGTTTGAGAGATCCAAAGTTCATCATATCTCTTTTTTTTTTTTTATTTTAAAAAATAAAATTTTCGTTATTTTTACTTATTTACATTATTTTTTATAAAGTTAATTTACTTACATTAAAATATTTGGAAGTTTCAACATTCAATGTTGGAATTATAGTTTGATCATAAGATAATGTTGAAGGAGTTACTGAATCCATGTTTACATAAAGGTCACGACATCCAAAAAACATCAATAATTGAGAAACCTAAAAAAATAAAAGTTGCATTAATTTGTATATTATTTTTTTTTTTTTTTTATTATTTTATTATTTTTTAAATTTTTACCGCGTGAATAATTCCCACTACAAGATAAATTATAGAAATAATCATTAGCACTTTTGGCGTGCAACAAAACAAACACCGGTTTCGATCACGTCGTCCTAAAATAAATTATATTTATTCATGTTAGTATGTATAATAAAATGAAATATAATATGCATATATATTTTTCTTACAATTTTTTAAATAAGGTTATCTTCTCGTACCTTCATTTTTTACAACTCTATTACCATAATTAGGAGTTATTTGATTAGTTTCTTGTTGATTATATGGAAAATTTCCATCTGTATATAATGATTGCTTAGTAAAAGATTTCATATTTTTAGGGGATGTTGAACCCATTTTTTTTTCCTCTTTAAAATAAATAAAGAAATAAACGAATTTAACGTAAAAAAAAATATATTTTTTTTTTGTAAATATTGATAGTTGTCCCGGTTTATATTATATATATTTTTTAAATTTTTTTTTTTTTTTTTTTAAAAAAAAAGGGGCCCACTTTTTTTTTTGAAATATTTCCTGTTCTTTTTTATATTTTCATGTTACCGCCAAGTTATTCATTATTTAAATATTATTATTAATTATTTATTATGAATATTATGAAAGAACATAGCCAAGATAAGCCAAGCGTAAAGTATAAATTCTGTGATACTTTGGCCAAGAGTTTATCATGACCATATAAAGAATTTTGTAATACATCAAATTTGATTCTAAATTGATTTTGGATGAATTAAAATTTAAATTTAAACAAATGTTTTCTAGACATTTCTGTATCGAAAATTCTTTTTTTTTTTCTCATTGACTAAATCGCGTGATGGCGCAGTAATTATCATATTATTATCATATTATTTATAGTTTCATAGTTTCATATCTATTATAAAGCATATAAACGTTTCAGAATTTATTTATTTTTTCATTGTTTAATGAACAAAGTTGCGACATTAAATGCAGGTATTATATCGTTTAAAGTCGTTCGACTATATATTCTATATATTTCGGATCAAATGATTTTACATGCAAAATTCGCTTCTGTACGCAAAGTCTTTTTTTTTTTTTTTTTTTTTTTTTTTTTTTTTATTTTTTTTTTTTTTTTTTTTTTTTTTTTTGGTATTTAGAAGTATAGAATATATTTCGATGCGTGAGAATTCAAGGTACTGCAAATATCTATATCGGTCACAAGGCCCAATAACTGGGTCACGTAGTGGCAATTTTCACCAATCAATGAAAGACCTTGTGACTGATATAGCTGTTATTCTGGCGCTTTTCATCATGCTATTTCTTAATTACTCCACTTTTCCATTTTATTAAACCTTATATGAACTTTTCCTATAAATTTTCATTTTAATTTACACTTTCTTTTTTTTTATATATATACTCTACTAAAAATAGTTATATCAACTATGTCAAAACTGAAACTATCGAAGAAGTGCATCCAAGGAGAAAACAATAAGAAAAAATTATTCAAACATTACAATAGGAGTAATTCCATTACGCTCAAATTAATTCTTATCTAGATTTCTATTACTTACAGGCAGTGATGTGCTCTTGGAAGATTGGAAGCACTACTGAAAGCACCTTTGGAAGTTGGAGGCATAAATTTTCTAATAAATCCATTTGGATTGGAAACTTCCGACCAAATTTTTATACTATTGGAAGTACAAATGAACATCACTGCTTACGGGAAATGAATGTATAATCTTTTAAGTTTGACAAATAATATCGCGACCTTATTCCTTAATTACTGTTACGGCGTAAAGCCGTCACATTATATTCGACTCTATAGGAAAAGCGTAGATGACGCTTATTCACTGTACATTATGAGGATGATTCTTTTGTGATGCACTTCTGCAATTTGGTAGTATTTTGGTAGTATTTATTTCTTGAAATTTCATATAATAAAATTTTTCATATAATAAATAAATATTTTTACTTGTTCTTCTTATACCAATTATTGTTCGACCGAATTTTTCGTCGAGTGCCGCCGCAATTGTTCGTGTCATTTGCTAGAAGGAAGCCGTTCTACTGTGATAGTTTTGGATATCGAGAGTAGACACGTTCAAACTCTTAATGTTCAGGAGAAACTGTTACGGTTAGCGAAATGTTTCGCTCATTTAAGTTTTGGTTTCGGCCATTCCGAAACCGGCGAAACTAGCAAAACTAAATGTCACGTGCACACTCTTTAATTGGTAATTAAAATTTATGAAATTCTGTGGATACTTTCGTTTTTTGGTTGTTTATTCATTACTAATAATATCTTTAGCTTTTACAGCAAGATGTTTAGTGTATTAATTGAAACTTTAGGAGGACAATTATTAGCAAAATGTGCCTCCAAATCTTGTAAACCTTTTTTCCAAAAGCAATCATAATATACACAGGTTGCCTCATAATGACCGTTTGATAATTTTGCTTCTTGTGTATGAATTCTCCACACCAATGACTTAGGTCGGTCACCACCATTTTTCTTTTCTTTTTCTGCCTGTGGGTTACATGAATGGAACTGTATCAATTGGTAAAGGATTAGAAAAGGTAAGTTCTGGACATTCAGATGTTAGCCATAATACGCTTTAGGTTACTTTGCAAAAATATTATATTTACTATTATTTTACTCGCATTTATAGTGAAAAATGTTATTTACAATAAAAAAAAAAAACTTTCGGTAAAAGTTGAAAACCGCGTTATATTATTACGTTATATTATTAATATGTCTGTGAATCATAAGTAGATGCATAAATTGTAACCAATCAATAGTATCGCCAGGTTTCCGAAGTATCTATTCGTTACTACAACATTACGAAAATAAATAATGATCATTGGCTCCCACAAAAGCACGTTCGGTCCCACGTGATTTTACACACATGATCAGATGATGTACTTTTAAATCTTAAATTACTTTTAAATTCTTATAAAATAAAGCTAATTATTAATAAATAAATATATAATAATCTCGATAGCCATTGTCATTTTAAGACTTTAACATATTAAAAATGCAAGAGAAGAAAGACATTAATTTCAATGATTTTTTTAATGTAAATTTATTTCATTTAAACAATTTTAATTACTATTTAATTGTGGTTCGATTTATAATTCATCAAACATTAAATTTATTTCTAGCAAAACTATCACAATTATTAATTCGTTAGATGTAATACTAAAATAAATTGAAATTCTCTTCAGAAAAATGAGAGCCGTGACGCTTCAGACCTTCTACCAGTCTCCCATCACTAATAAAAAATGATTTTATATCATTTAGTAGATAAGTAAATACTTTGTTCTTTGCGATGAGTACAAAATCCCATGCTGTATAAATCTTCATTTTATCAAATATAATTCTCTTAAAGAACGAGAAATCTTCATTTGAATAAAAAAAATATATACTGTATATACTGTATCACATATTATATTTTATTTGGTAAAAAGATATTTCGGTAAAATATCCCTTTGGTAAAATGGATTTCGACAAAATACCCTTCGGTAAAATGGATTTGACAAGTGACTTTCGGTAATACAAAATTTCAGTCAAGTGATTTACAATGCTAGTTCTGCAAAATGAAGTCTTTAGACTAGTATTAAGACAGATTTTTTTTTCCTTTAATTTGTAGGCCCAGAATTTTTGTTATCTTAGGGGATTTTTTTGGGTTGGTTTCATTAAGTTTGTGACGATAATAATATGATAACTGGGATTTTTACAATATGTGGCTCCCGAAATTTTACGAGGAAAAAATTATACAGAAATACTGACGCTTACTCGTTTGGAATAATTTGTTATGAAGTTATCATGTCCTTATCATGCATGGTATAGCACCACAATGTAATAATAATAACGTGATCTTAACTAGGATTTATGAAATACCTGAAATACCCCAAAAAATTTGTGCGTCATGTGTTTTAGGTTACCAAATTCTATTTAAGTCCAAAATTTATTAGTGAACAGTCAAAATGAGCTCTAAAAAATTTTATTGTACCCCAAATCTTGCGTCTAACCAATTTTCCCATTACCTAACCAATTTTTCCAGTGTTATAAAGGCGCGTCATTATTTGACATTTTTTAGGAAAAAAGCTTTTAATGTTTCTTTCTGTAAGTTAATTTTATTTCCCAAGTGCGCAGCAGGGTTTTTGCCAAATTTCATAAATCCGCCGCAATGGGCAATTTTCTAATCAAACTTAAGTAGTATATTTAGTATATTTCAGTCTCTTATTTCTCTTGCAACAAAAGAAATTGATAAAAATTTATGGATGGAAGTTCAAATCAAGTATATTATAATTACGATCATCAAATGAAATATTTTTAATTCAGTTATTTTACGACATTATTAGGATACGGAAAAATGCACAATTCCGTATTACAAAAAATATGGTTTGGATACGGAATTTGCACGGGATTCATATGGAATTTACATGATTTGATCACTGCATAAATATTATTACTTAACAATAGTAAAATACATTATTTTTTTCAGGTAGGGAGAATTTTTGATATAATTATACAGTAATGGGCTAATGGTTCTCAGTAATGATAAAGGAAAAAGTTTCAAGTGACACCAAGGATCTTGAAGGTAAAAATAATATATTAAACAAGCTGAAATATTAAAATTATAAAATCTATTTGTAAATCTATCTATTATTATACCTTATATACATATAATTTAAACTAACTATATTATATAAATTATATTAAATAACTTAGCTCGTAAGTTAATAGGTTATCCTTTAATCGAATAATAATAAAATTACTTATTTTTTGTTATATACCATATAACTAAAAATTCATTTAATAATCAATAATATTATAGTTCGTAAGTTATCAGTTAGTTCTTTATTTTAAAATATCTACATTCTTTGTTTAATTAACAATTTAATAATTAATTATATTACAGATGGTAAGTTACAATATTTAATGATTAAATTTATTTGTTTAATATTTTATAACACTCAACTAATTAGATTCATTACTTAAATAACAAGATTGTGAGTAATTTATTTAGTTTACAGCAAATACTTTGGTATTATATTTACATCTAACTAATTAATAATTAATAATACTACAGGGTGTAAGTTATATGTTGTATTTCTATTATTTATATAATTTAAACTAACCAAACTCTATTTACAAAATTATTTTGTAATTTTTTTTAGTTAGTAAGTTATAAGTTATTTATTTAATTCTAATGTTATATTTATATATATAATATTTATTTTAATTTAAACTAACTAAATTCTTATTTAAAAAAATTTTGTAATTTCTTTTAGAGCGTAAGTTATCTATTATTACACATTTGTATAATATTTACACATAATCCAAACTAATAATTCTATAATACTCAACTAAATTCACTATTTAAAAAATTATTAAACTAAATAAATTCTTTATTTAATATAGGGTGTAAGTTAATTTTTTAATTCTAATATTACATATCTATTATATTTAAAAACATTATTTGATATAGTGGGTAAGTTATTTATTCAATTCTATTATTATATATTTATATAATATTTACATAAATTTAAACTAAATTTTTTATTTAAAAAATTATTTATTAGAGGGTAAGTCATTTATTTAATTCTATTATTACATATTTATATAATATTCGCATATAATTCAAATTAATTAAATTCTTTATTGAAAAAATTATTTAATAATATAGCATGTTAGTTATTTATTTAATTCTACTATTACATATTTATAAAAATTACATATTACAGTCATATAACTAATTAAATTCTTTATTTGAAAATTATTTTGTAATTTCTTTAGATTGTAAGCTATAAGTTGTTTATTTAATTCTATTATTACAAATTTATATAATATTTTCATATAATTTAAACTAACTAAATTCTTTATCTAAAAAATTTTCTTTTAGATGGTAAGTTATAAGTTATTTATTTAATTACATATTTACACATTTATATAATATTTATATATAATTTAAACTAACTAAATTTTTTGCTTAAAATGTATTTTGTAATTTCTTTTAGATGGTAATTTACAAGTTAATTATTTAATTCTATTATTACATATCTATATAATATTTAAACTAACTAAATTTTTTAAATTTGTTTTGTAATAATCTCTTTAGATTGTAATTTACAAGTTATTTATTTAATTCTATTCTTACACATCTATATAATATTTACATATTATTTAAACTAACTAAATTCTTTATTTAATTAGAACGTAAGTTATAAGTGTTTATTTATCTCTATTATTACAATATTAATGATATTTACAAGCTAACTAAAGTCTTTATTTAATTAGAACGTAAGTTATAAGTTATTTATTTACATAAAATTTAGAAAATAATTAGGGGTTAGGATTAGGGTTAGTTTAGGGTTAGGTTGGGTCGGGTTTATTTGTCACAACGTATCACACCCCAAGGTCCTCATTTTTGTTAATTAATCTGGAAACTTAAAAATTTTTTGTTATTAAAAATCCTATTTGTCACTCCTTATTCGTCACTGGAAGAATTTCCCCTCCGGTTAAAATTAGAAATTTTCTAAAATTTAAACTAATTAAATTCTTTATTTAAAAAATTATTTAACAATATAGGGAGTAAGTTATTTATTTAACTATTTTATTACATAATTATAATATCTACAAATGATTATTTTTATTCAAGTTTGTTGACTAGAAATTGATATTTATGCATAAGTTTTTTACGTCTAATAATGGATTGGTGATTAGATTATTTATATACTGCTTGTTATCAAGAATATTTTCCCAGAAAATATTATTTCGTAAAAGTTTAGCTTTTTAAATCCACAACTTACATAATAATATAATACTAACTATAATTAGTTAACCATCTTACCTATTATGGAGAATTTAAATAAAAATTGTAATTTGCCAATTTGCCAAAGTTGAATAAATTCAGATTTTCGTGTTTCCTTTGTGTATTTTAACTAGTCTTTTTTTCATAATTTTGTTGCCGATCTTGAAATCATTACAACATAAATAACGTTTCACCATTTTTTTTTTATCAATTTTTCTTTCTTTTTTTTTTTATTATTTTTAGTAATTTACGTATCGAATTAAAGACATTTTTTTTTTTTTGATAAATTATTTATTGAAATGGATGAAATTAAACTAAGCGATGATGTAATTGAACAAATAAAAGACTTCGAACATTGGAATTTGACTGAAGAACAAAAATCGTTAATTGATAAACTAATAACAGACAAAGAATTAAAAGAACGTTATAAAGA
The DNA here is from genome assembly GCA_003833135.1 of Oehlia diaphana. Taxonomy (NCBI): domain Eukaryota; kingdom Fungi; phylum Glomeromycota; class Glomeromycetes; order Glomerales; family Glomeraceae; genus Oehlia; species Oehlia diaphana. Next base: position 6,462 of record QZLH01000315.1, on the reverse strand, counting down.
TTATGGTTTATGTAAAGAATGTAACCTGATTAGGATAAATTTGATTATTTGCAATTATTGTGTATTTCAACAAAATTTCAAAAATTGGACAAGTGGAAATCATGACGTTGATGAATTTATTCAAAAAATACAATTTAAAGCTAAAGATTATAACCATATCATAGAGTGGATCGAATATGATAAATTTGAAGATGTTGAATATTTAGCAAAAGGGGGATTTGGAACTACTTTTAAAGCAGTTTGGAAAGATGGATATATTTGTTATTGGGATTATTACAATAATCAATTGAAAAGAAAAGGTGAAATAAAAGTCGCTTTAAAGTGCTTACATAATTCACAAGATATTACAGCAGATTTTTTAAAAGAAGTAAGATATTTCCTTATAAATCTTCTTTTTCATAAATATTAAATTAACTATAATTTTCTTTTAAGGTTGAATCAAATATTTTAGTATATAATTCTGTGTTCATAGTTCGTTGTCTTGGTATTACCAAAGATCCAAAAACAAATAATTTTATGATGGTAATGGAGTTAAAAAATGGTAGTTTAAGACAACATTTAAATAACAACTTCATTTCACTGAGTTGGGAGAAAAAGTTATATAGTTTAAATGGTATTGCATTGGGTCTTAAAAATATTCATGATAAAGGATTAATGCATCATGATTTTCATTGCGGGAATATATTAAGCAATAATAACCATCAGGCTTACATTACTGATTTGGGATTATGTCAACCACCAAATGTCAAATCCTCTCAGAATAGTAATAAAAAAATATATGGAGTATTACCTTATGTAGCTCCTGAAGTTTTAAGAGGAAAAGAATATACTCAAGCAAGTGATATTTATGGATATGGAATTATTGCATATGAAATTTGTACAGGTTTCCCTCCTTATTATGATATAGCTCATGATGAATTCTTAGCAATAAAAATTTGTAAGGGGTTGAGACCAAAGTCTAATTATAAAATTCCTCAATTAATTTTTGACATTATTAATCGATGTTGGGATGCTGACCCTTTAAAACGACCTAATGCAAATGAATTATTTAAGTCATTTCAAGGTTTATTGTTAACTATTATTAATAAGAAGAGATTGGATTCTGTAATTTGTGGACAAGTTAAAGAGGCAGATGATGTTAATAAAGAGTTATTTTTTTCATCACCTTTAATATCTACTGATACTATATCATATATGACACATCCTCAAGCAGTTTACACAAGTAGACTTTTAGATTTTAAAAATCTTCCAGAACCAAAAAATGCTGATAATAATGAAGATTTACATGGAATAGAATATTCAGGTATATATATAATGGTGCTAATAATTTAAATTTATCTTACAATGCTAACAATTAATATTATAGATTCTTTAAAAATGGATTTTACTAAACTTAATATTAATTCTAAAGGTAATTAACTTTGTGTGTGATTTTTTTGATCCATTAAATTTTAATTAAACTATTTTTTTTATTATAGATTAAACTAATTAAGATCAGATTACATAAAATTAAAGTATATATTTATTCTTATTATGGAATTATTTATTTTATTTGTATTTTGTAATTTGGAGATTGAAGGAATTATTTATGATTTAAATTTAACAAATTTATATAAATTTCCTAATTTAATGGTTGGAATCCTGCACAAAAGTTTATATTTTGAAACCAGTCTAGTCTGATCTAGATTCCAACCAGAATTTCTTATTAATTAGGATAGTAGCCTTTAAGAAAAAAAAGTATTTGTTAAAAAAAAGATCTTCCCATTTATTTAGTATTAAAAAATCTTATTTATATTTAGTTATATCTTTTATATTTATTTATTAAAAGTTTCGTATTTGCTTATTAAAAAAATTTGTTGAAAAGTTATTAATATTGTCATTATTAATTAAAAAAAATCATCAGTGAATTTATTATGAGATTTTCACTCATACAAATATTTGTATTATTTCTTTCCACAGCTCCTAACAAGATAAAATTTTCAAAATTTAAAAGGCCATCATTATCATTTAAAGTTCAAAGCATTGATTTCAGTTTATAATAAAACTTTTACTCACAATTGTAGTTAATAAAAGAAAATAAGAAAGTTATTTTTTAAAGATTCAATTTCACAGCACAAAGATAAGAATAGAGCTCTGAACAGGTCAGCCAAATTCAGGTAACCTGACCTGACCTGACCTGAAATTCAGGTCAGGTATGAGATTGACCTGACCTGATTGACCTGTTGACCTGAAATTATTGATGATTACTTTCCAAATAAATGTACTTTTTCACTTAATTTGGAATTTGTTGTGTGATCTTCAAGTATTTTTTCAGAAATTTGGAAATGTGCAACGCAAATTTTTGAGTTCAAATTTATATACATATTAACTAGAAATTGCGATTTGCAGGGGGACTTCGTCCCCCTAAGTGATTTTTTTGTATAAACTAAAAGGATTTCTCTTTGCATGAACATAAATATTTTTTTGAATGTAATGTTATTTAAAGGTATATGCAACTTAATTTGTATTAGTTTAAAAAATCATCTTTTCAATTTTATTAATAAAAAAATAAGAAAAAAAATAAGTATAGACACGAATTAAGTATAAAATTGCATTTTTATATAGCTTACAAATAATATCAAATTACTCTAGTTTTAATAAATATAGATTTAGATTTATATAATAAATAAATGTATAATTAATACTTTATAAAGGTAAAGGCTTAGCAGCTATTTTTTCTAAACGCTCATATTCTTTAAGCATTGATTTATCCACAATAAAGGCAGATGGATGTAAAGAGGCAATATGCACTTTAGACCAATCTGAACATCGGCTTAATGCAACATATGCTTGACCAGCAGAAAATATTTGATTATTGAGAGATAAAGATACTTCTGGTAAAGTTAATCCTTGTGTCTTATGCACTGTAAGGGCAAATGCATTTTGCAAAGGAAATTGACATCTACTTGCTGGTTTTCCATCAACTTGAAATGCTACAGTTTCCTTTTTAATTACAATATCAATAATACCACCTACTACACTAAAAGCTACTCTTACTTCTAAATTTTCTAAGTCAACATCAGTTATAATACCAATAGTACCATTACATATATTTTTATCTATTAAATTATTTTTAAGATACATTACACGTACACCTTGTTGTAAGCGCAAATGTTTAGGAAAGTTTGTTCTTTTTTTGAATAATTTTTGGGAATCTTCTGGATTATATTGCTGATTATCAATGAAATCAATAGCTGTACTAATTAAAAATTTATTTTCAACAACTGGAAGCATATTACAAATAACACTATTAATTTGATCAGCAGTTTTTTTATATCCAACAATATTTGTAATATTAAGAGCAGAATTAATTGGTTTTTGATTATCAAATATGTTGGCTTTTTGGTATAAAAAATTCCATGTAGCTAATGAAATTTTATCTAATCGAATTTCTTGTAATGCATTGTAATATTTTTTATCCTGAATTTGCCTTTGTGGTTCTCTTAAAAATAAAGGATAGAATAATTTCCATTCTGATGATTTGAATACTTGTGATCCAGTTACTGGAGGTAATTGAGCCAAATCACCAACAACTATTACATTTAAACCTCCAAATGCAATTGTTTGCTGTTGAATAACTGAAAACATATCAGAAATGAAGCTAAAAAGTGCACTAGATACCATTGAAATTTCATCAATAATTAATGTATGAATAGTTTTTAAATAATTAAAAAATTCATAATCATGAAAAGCTAAAGATTGAAATCCATTAAGTGTTTCATGAATTCTTAGAGCAGAATGTATTGTTTCACCTCCAATAGTTGTTGCTGCTACACCAGTTGGAGCTAATAATAAATAATTTGAACCTTTTCTTTTTAAATCTTCAGTAATTATTTTAATTATAAATGATTTTCCAGTACCAGCTGACCCAGTAATAAAAAAATAAGGATATTTATTTTTTTGATGGTTTGGTCCTAAAATATTGCTAATAGTAGAAACTACATTTAATTGATCTTCTGGAAGATTTAATATATTACATTGAGGAAGAATTGAAGGATTAATTCGTAATGAATTAAGTTGTATACTAATAAATTCTGATATTGAAGTTGAGAGGATAGGTTGTAAATTATTAATTAAGGTATCTAAAATTTGAGTAAATTGAGAATCCAACTTTAATTGTTGAGAACGTAAATAATCTTCTGTAACTTGTTGTAATGTTTCATTAAATTCAGGATGATGAAATAACCAATGTTCTCGATATGTTGAAAAATTTCCAAAAAGCTCTTCATCACTTCTACAGGGAATTTCAAGTAATAATTTTTGATAAAAAAACAACTGTCCATCATGCAATTTTAAATGACGAAATCTAACTAATTTTGGAGTAGTTCTTTTAACTACATAATTTCCTAATCTATCAATGTAAATTGAACGTTTAGTATTTGGCCGAGTAGTTGTTATTTCATAATGTTGAAAATATTCTGGATATGTTAAATTAGTAAATTCTTCTTCTTCTGGACGATCAAAATATTTTTCAATATGATTTTTCCAATATGGATCATCATCATTTTCATTAATTAGAGAAATAGGACGAATTGCTTTTTGTCGACTTGTAGGAGGATCAGTTGTAAGATAAGTAACAGCACATGAAGAATTACAAATTGTTTCACCTAATATTAAAAACATTAATTCCATAGAACCTAATCTACGAGCTACTACATGTTCTCTAAATTTATCACCTTCTTGAATATTAAAAACATGAGATGGTTCAGTTTTTGCTATATATTTTGTTAAATAAAAGGCTAATTTTTGTGAACTAACATATTGTATATTCATGTGAGCATTCCAAATCATTAAAATTTGAGGATGATAAGGAACTACCCATTGATCTTCAGGTTTTGTACATCTGTAAATATAACGTTGAGTATCAGTATCAAAATATGTATATGGAGAAAATGGATGAGGAAATCCTTTTTTACAAGTATGTCCTGGAGCAGCTGGACCTCCACATTTTAAACTGCATGTATGAATTTGATTTGCTTTAACTTTTTCATATAAATCAGGTTCAGTATTTGGATCTGGCAAATCAGATCTTATAAGATTTTCATTTATCATTTGTTCAATGCTTTTTGAAACCCAATATATACCATGAGTATGTGCAGCACCACGATTTTGAAATTCCACTCTTTCAAAAAAATGATTCAAATTATCCCATTCAGAATGTTCTGGATTTTTCCAAATATGATTTTTAAGTTGTTGTAAACGATGAATAAAATGTAATGTAGTATGTAATGGTCTATTTGTTGGAATGGTATCATTATTATCTGTTACTTTTAAAATTTTATGCAAATGTTTCCAGTGACTTTCAGCCATTGTAAGAGTAATGAATAAAGATGGCAATCCATATGATGAAATCATTGTATTTACATGAAGTTGTTTTTCATGAAAATATGTATCACCTGTACGAATAAATGTAGGTAAAGTAGTTGTTATTGATTCATCTATTATTAAATTATTAGAATAAGATGATTTTTTAATAATTTCTGCTGCAGTTGGTGGGCGATAAATATTATCAGCCTGGTTTTGCCTCCAAATACGTTGATTGTTTTGATGATTTCGAATTTTTTCTAACTGCAAATATGACCATGCTAACCATCTAGGATGAAGTCTAAAGCGTGAATCAATATTAAGTACTCGTTGTTTAATATATTTGGAATAAGTTTCATGTGTAGATTCTAAATTAGAATTATTATTATAATAATGCCCTTTTCCATTAGGAAATAAGTCAGGAAATAATAAAGCTTCTAAATCAGGATTATTTATAGCTAATGGTAATGAAGTATTATCAGATGTTCTAACAAAACCTGCCATTAAATGAGTATAATGATAATCTTCATTGTGAATTTCAACATTAAAATTAGTATTAGGAACTACAATATCATTGGGTAAGTATGGTGGTGCAGAATCATCGTCAGGTAAATGAAAAGCACTAGGAAATGGATTTGCTGTTTGTGAGTTTGGAAGATCTAGAAGTTGAGAATAATTTTTCAAAAAAGGATTATTTTGTTTTAACCAATTAGCTGCTTCAATTAATGTATCATCAAGCCAAGAATAATTAGATGGATTTTCTTCAAGATAAGCACCAAGCATTCCAGAATACAAAGTTAAAGATCGCATATTTTTTGAAAAATTCATGGTTCCAGTTAGTGTTCTATATTCTGTATATATAGAACTACTTCCAGAATTTCTACCTAAAGAACAATGAATAAATACAGGAGATAGGTACATTCGTTTTTTTAGTGGTACAGCTTGAATTTCACTAGGAATAGGATAAAGAAATGGAAATGCATATCTTGTACTAGGGTTTTTACAAGATGAGCATACAGCAATACGTTTAGGAGGTCTAGTATGAAAAGTCAATAATGATTCAGCTTGACATTCTGGATATGCTTGTAAAAGAGGATATTGGTAACTATCTTCATAAAG
>QZLH01000314.1:83391-100462 GCA_003833135.1 Oehlia diaphana | reverse complement strand
AACTGTACCCCAATCATTACAGGAAAAGTTTAAATTAGTATATCCTTTATGTAATACATGTAATGAAAGTGGAAAAACATTTTATAAACGGTTGGAAAAGAAAGTTAATGGAAAAAAACAAAAAACTAGCCATAATTCTAATTGAAATATTCAATTTTGTAATTAATTTTTTGTAATAAAAATTTTGATTTGCGCATGACTTATATGTAAGTCACGGGATTTTTTCAAAAAAATTTTTTATTGGACCCCCCCCCTCCCCTAAATTTCATAAATGATATAATGTAAAACAGATAATTAAATTGGTCCAGCCTTATTATATAGAAAAATGCCGAAACATTTTTTTTTAATATAAAAAAAATATTTTTGACATTTTTTTTTAATATTATTATATGGAAAAATGCTGAAATGTTTTTCTTAATAATTAATACAAACAAAAAACACTTCAACGTTATTTTTTAATAATTTTATATGAAAAATGCTAAAATATTTTTTCTTAATAATTAATACAAAAAAACATTTTTAGCATTTTTTAATATTATTATATGAAAAAATGCTGAAATATTTTTCTTAATACTTAATGCAAAAAAAAATGTTTTCAGCATTTTTTTTTAATATTATTATATGGAAAAACGTTAAAATATTTTTTCTAATAATTATTAATACAAAAAAAATATTTCAACATTTTTTTTTAATAATTTTATATGAAAAAATGCTGAAATATTTTTTCTTAATAATTAACAAAAAAAAATGTTTGTAGTATTTTTTTAAATATTATTATATGAAAAATACCAAAACATTTTTTTTAATAATTAATACAAAAAAAAAATGGTTTACCATTTTTTTTAATGAAAAAATGCTAAAATGTTTTTTTTACATATTTGACCTATTTAATCAGAAATATTATATCCGGTCAAATAGGTCAAACAAGTCAAGTCAAACTGTGATCTGACCTGAGGTTAGGTCATAAATTTAATAACCTAATCCAAAATTTTTAAGTAACCTGATGGATTATTTGAATTAATCTGACCTGTTCAAAATATTAATTAAAATTTTCATGTAAATCTATAGAAATCTGATTTTTAAGATGTTTAAAGAAGGTAAATAATCAGCACATTTTTGAGATACATATATATATTGTTCTATGCAAAAGGTTACTACTTTCATATGCAAATGAATAAGAACCAGAAATTTTATTTTTTAGTTACAAACTATTCATTATTTGTATAAAAAAGATCTAAAGTGTAATTCTGAATCAATAGTTCTCACTGAAATTAAGGAAACATTATAGTTTTTTTTTATTATATTTAAATACTAGTAGTAACAAGTAATACAAAAGTATTTATATAGTTATATTGGATAACGTAAAAGAGATTCTTATATTTTTCTGTTTAATATATAAAATAATATATATTCTTATCCCAATTGACATTATTAAAATTAACAATTTTTTCTGATTATTATATGAATTATGAATTAAAATATGTATTTATTAGTAAATCAAAATTTATAATGTTTGATTTAATATTAAATTATTTAAATAAATAAATTTTTTATATAAATACATTAAGAACACAAAGTTTTTTTATATTTTATCTCTATTGCATAAAAAATAAATATATATTTACTAACTTGATTATTTTTCTTTTAATTATAGTCTTTAGATTTATAAGAAAAAAGAATTTCAGTAATATAATTTTAAAGATTATTTTTAAATATTTTAAAAATCACCTAATATTCAAAAGTATTATTATTTTTACTTTACCTTAAAAAATCCTGGAGTAATTTATTATAAATATAGGTTAAAATGATTATAAAAAAATTACAATACATTTTTTTTTATATGATTCTAGTATTCTACCTTTCAAAATTAGTATTAGACCATTTTCTTTAAAAAAAATAAGAGAAGTTGTATAAAAAAATTATGCCTTATATTGATTTATCTTGTTATGATATTATATAATTTAAATCAGTTGAATTTAATACTAATTAAATTAAATAAATAAAGTTGTTTTTTAATAAACAATTTTACTAATAAATTTTATAAAACTATATAATTATATATTTTATGATATACTGTAAATAAAAATAAAAAAAATAAAAGAGAGCTAGTACTTTTCAAAAAATTGTTTATAAGATTTCGTTCTAGATTGTAAAATTATTTTTAAGAAATATTAAAATTTTCAAAAAATTGATTATATAATTTAAATTGCAATTTTTTAAAATCATATACAGTCAGAACTTGATATAACGAACTCTCTGTTCAAGCTATCTTAGGTTGTTATATTGAATATTTGATAAATTAAATATTTTTATTATATCGATTGATATATTAAAAAGTATAAAAATGGTATATCTAAAAAAGTATAACAATATAAAGTCAAATTTTATTATCTTAAAATGTGCTTATAATCCCAATAGTTCAATAAAATGTTATTATACAGAAACTTATAAATAGATGCACTAAAATTGAAAATTAGTGATCTGCTGTGTTGAATAGACTAAGTTAATTCTAGCCAAAATTAATATAGTATCAGTTTATCACGAATAAATAAGTATGACTGCTTTTATAATTAACTTCGTTATATGTAATATTGTGAAATTTATAATAAATTTAGTATATAGTGATATAATTAATTATAAATGGTTTTGGTTTAAGAAAAAAGTTCATTATGGAACAAAATCAATTTATTTTAAATCGTTATATCAAATTATGATTGTAATCAGCTAAGCTTCCTTTTGCTAAATATGTCAAATATGATTTTTAGATTTAAATAAGTTTAGATTTGGCATTATTCATTTTTTATTTTTTTTAGTAGTTTCATATTTTTTTACTGCAAAAACTTCATATAATTTTAAATGATAATTTTTGGTATTTTTCATAAATATTTTATTTTTTTCAAATAAATTCATATTTTTATACATTTCAATTGTATTAAAATATAATATAAATATTTTATTTAGTATTTTATTTATTTATTTATTTAAATATATTTTTAAAAGGTTATATTATTATTTCCAATACCTTATACAATATTTATTAAAATTTTTCAAGTTTCTAAAATAGTTCTATAATTTTTAAGTGCTATAATATCATTATTTGTTTTTTCCAATAAGTTAAAATTAAAATGAATATTTTTTAATTATAAATGCCATTTTAGCTTGTAATATAATTTTTTTAATAGTAATTCTTAATTAATATTTATATTAATAAAAACATTAAAAATTACATTTTTATATTATAATATTTATATTTATTTTATTTAGTATTTTCTGCAATTTTTAAAGCAATACTTTTTATATTCAAAAACTCTTTAAACATAATGCCCTTTACAGATTTTGTTTAATTATTTTGATATAATTAAATAAAAAACAGTTTATTAAAATAAAGAGAGAAAAAAAAACTGATTTAAATGCATGTTTTTTAAATTTTTATTATGATCCTAAGGGGGGTGCACTTAAAGAGAGTTGGCTGTAATTCTAAATTTCAAATATATTGAAATGCTTTTTATAAATATATTTACATAAACAACTATTTAGTTACTTTTTTTTAAAAAAGTAGATAAATTCATTTAATATAAATTAGTCATTTAAAGTTATTATATTTTATAATTATACTTACTGTATATTAAAAAGTGTTTTGAGTTTAAATAAACCTTTGGATTTAAATTTTGTTAGATTTTATATTACTTGTTCTTTAAGTGCATATTCTTTTTAGTAATATGTGCATTTATTATCACATTCTATGATGGAGTAATTATATAATTTTAAAAATATCTTAACTACTGTATTAATAAGAACCGAATTATATAATACAAATTTAAGTATTAAATGTGATAACTTCAATGATTTTAATCTATTAATCTTTAACTATTTGAAAGATCTAATATTTTCATTATAAATTACAAAAACCTTTAAATTAAATAGGTTGAATTTGATAAATAATTTATTAATACAGTAGTAAGTAAAAAGTCTTTCAATAAAAACTTATCCAAATATAACAAATGAACTTTAGCAATCAAAACTGCAATAAACAAGTACGGCACTTGCTGAAATAGGTTGTAATTTTAAAGTAGATTTAATGGTCTTGAAACCAAAAGGCATTACAGCAAATAAAACCTGCATGTAAATAAAGTTTTAAACCCAGGAAATCTTCATATTATTTGAAATTTATCTAAAAAAAGATTAAATGAGTCATAATTGAGAAAATAATAAATTTATTTATTTATTTATTTGTAATGTGAAAAATGTGAAAAAAATATACAATCAAATGAAAATTTTTTAATTTCCGACCGAATTTGTGACACATGATTTTACAGGTGAACATTAACCCTGAAGATCAAGAAAGAAAGCTTCACGTTTAAATTATAAACGTGGTTACATATGATGTAATTCGCTTATAAATGAGATGTTAGAGTTTTTTTATCTGCGATAAATTTTTCTACGGGTAAATATTTAAAGATATACGGTCCGTATTTTTCCAATAAAGTTATCGATATACAGACAAATTAATTATCAGCTAATCGAAGTGCTATAAATGTCATGTCATGCATGAGATTTAATATTTAACTAATAATTTTAATAATTTTCTGCATATACAGTAATTGTATACCTAATTTCTTAGCAGCAGAACGTGGTAATTTCGAACCAACCAAAATAGGGAATTAATATATTTTAATATTGGATCTGTATGAATTCTCCAATTTCAATTTATCTAGTACATTTCCCCAAAGTACAACCCCAAGTTAGAGGTTATGTAACATTTTTACATATTTGGTTAAATTTTAAAAGTTAAAACCCCAAATAAATCGGCAATTGCTGTATAGAAACTATCAATCTAGAACTATCAACGATTTGCATATGATCCGACCGATAAATAAAATTAATGCCTATCGTCATTAACAAACTCTTAATTTTTTTTTTGGTTTTTTTTTCTTTATTCTGCTCTAAAGTTTTTTTCTTTTCTATAATTCAAAATAAAAGAGGAAAAAACACTTTATTATTATTAAAGTGTTTTTTTCGCTTTTGTTTTTCGCTTTTGTTTCTCGCTTATTAATTTATTAGAACAATTACAACACTCTTGTCATAATTTTCACTATTCATACGAGCGTTAATTTTCCGACAACTCCGAAATAATTTTCTTTAATTTATTTTATTTTCATTGTAAATATTTTCTATTTATACATGTTACATTTCATTTTTCATATTTACATTTTCATATTTTCATAACAATAGCACGTGTTTAATAAAAAATCACTTCACAACCTTCAAAGCACAATCTAAACTTTCACGATATTTATTATTTCCATTTTACAAATTACAAAAGAAAAACTTTAAATGTTTGTTAGACCAAGTTTAGTTGGTGGTACCTTAGGGCGTTCAAATTGGAAATCAATAAAAGAATCTCCTTATTTCGTTTTACAACAGAGAGGTAATAACGCTCCTACTCAACAAAATAATAATAAAAGAAGACATTATACCGAATACAGAATTATAACTAAGGGTTTCCCACACTATAGAGGTAAATAAACTGGTTAAGGAAGTGAAAGTTGGTTTATATAACGGTTCCTTATTATTTTTGCTTTTTTATGCAGTGTCAGATAATGATGATTTAAATCAGATACAAGATGCTTTTGATATATTACATGATGAAGTGTTACCAGAGGTAGAAGGGAAAAAGACATCAAAAAAAATACTAAAACAACTAAAATCATGGTGTGAGAGTAATGAAAATGTGAGTTGACGTTTTTTTTTTTAAAAAAAAAATTATATTAAATGATAAATCATATTTAAATTTTTCACTCTTCACTTTAGTTGACGTTGCCTTCTGATGAAGAAGGAGATGGATACGCCACAGATACGTCAATAACCCCAGAAGAAGGAAATTCTTCAAATGAAATGGAGGATCAAGATAATGATAATTATCCAATAATATCTCCTGAAGTTAATATAAGTAGTAATTCTTCATCATCTTCAACAAAATCCGAAAATGCTGCTATAATATCACCGACAACACCAATAACTAATAGTAAGGGGAAGTCAACAATGATTACTGTGGGAGAAGATCATGATATACCGGAACAATTAGATTTCACCGTAGATAATTCAGATTCTTCAGATACACAATCATCTGATGGGTCAGACAACGAAGGAGGCGCGGGAGACGAGAATAATATAAATTCTAACGGTCCTGTGGTAGATGATTGGGTTTCTACAGGTGCTTCTATGTTAGATTCATTAATGGGCTGGTTAGAAGGTCCACCTTTGGAGGGCGCTATTGCTTCTTCATCATCTTCAAGACATGTTAATAATAATGCATCATCTAATAATAAAAATCAAACCATCTTGGATATCCCAATGCAATTTATTGATTTATTAACTTACCCAGAAATTGACCCAAAGGCTTCTAAAAAAGCTTCCTTTGCAGGTATTTAAGTTTAAACATTGTGCGGAGTGTGAATTTTTTTTTTCTATTTATAAAAAATTATTTTTTTTTAGTATTGCGGGAGATATCGTTTGTAAAACAAAGACGAAAAGTGTTATTTTTACTTACATCTTATATGTTTATAATGCGGTTATGTTCGTTCGACTTATTTTTGGTGTTGGTGTTCGCCAGTAATTGTGCAATGTTATTCTTGATGAAAAATTCGGGAAAAGTTAATGTTACCATGGCAAAAAGGGCCGTTAGACAAAGAATTGGATGGGCTAAACAATGGGCCGGTTCTTTATTTAAGAATAAAACTAATAATATTGCGCATAATATTACTGGACAAAGTAGTAGTAGGAAAAACAATAGCATTAATTCAAACGCTTATATTAATACTGTTAATGCTGGAGCAATAAATAATGTTGGTGCGGTAGGAGTTAAAATTACTCCAACTTCACCAACACGAACTACAAATATGACGAAATCGGCATCACAGGATGCTATACAAAGTGGAAGTATAAGTGATACAACGCATGGTGGAAGCGTATCAAACAAAATTATTATACCTAAACGCGGAGTGTTTTTTCGTAATAAAAATAACCAAACGGGTACGACATCGCAAACATATAATAAGGAGGACAAAGTCATCTCGTCAACTACGGAAACTTCACCTTTAACTGGATCTTCTCTATTACAAAAATCGTCATCAGATTATTCACTTCCATCAACAGCTGGAGTGAATCTTTCAGTACAATCTTCAAATCCTCAAATTTCGTCACCTATTTCAGGAGGAGGAGGAAGCGTTAATGAGTCACCACAGTCAACCAATACATTTTCAAATACAGCCATAATACAAAGTTCTGCGACGAAAAGGAGATTTTTTACTAAACGTAATAATCCTTCTAATAATACTCATAATTTTAATCATAATAATAATTATACGCTGCCACATATAGTTCCTTCTTCTCCGTTACAAAGTGGATTAATTGCAAATACGTCACCAGAGAATTTGAATGATTCTTCTTCCAACTATAAACTATCTCAATCAGTATCAACTTTTGCTATAGCAAGTGTTACAAATTCCACAGGGGGTATTATTGAAGCGGTAAATGGAAACGAAGGTAGTAATGAAGGATTACAGCAAATTAATAATAATGGTAATAATGGTCCAACGTTTACCACTGATAGCGATTTATTAGCTAATGATTCTTATTACGAAGGTGAGATATTAAAATTTTTAGCTGATTTAAAAGTAAAATAAAATTATAATTATATATTCTCTAAATGATTACTTATTATTAGATTAAGTTTAAATTTAAATGACGGTTATTCTATTTCATTTCTTACCCTTCGCCCTTTTAGGTTGATCTGTTATATATTACATATACATTCAATGCATTTAGATAACGAACAAAATTCAACATCTTGTAAATTAACGGTCGTAGAATAGAGTTTACCATTTAGTAATAATTTAGCGGGTTTCAAATTGGGGAGTAATTAACTGTAAATGATTTTTGTAAATTTTTTATTTGATTTTTTTTTTTTTATTTATTTTATTTTATTTTTTTTTTTTTTGAGAAAAAAATAGAATAATATTAACATAAATAATAAATATGATCATTCAAAGGGAACTTCAACCCCAAATTTTTGAATAATACCTAATTCTTTATATTGTTCAATTACCTTCATAATTTCTTTATTTGCACTTAAAGGTAGATTCCAATAATCATCCTTAATGCTAATTAATGTAATTGGTATTCGATTTTTCCAGTTCATAAGAAAAGATTCTAAATCTTTAGGCTGTAAATTTGATGACATTTCATGGTATATCTTTAATTCATAAAAATTTTTTTGCGAATATTTTGTAATAATTTCCAACATTTCCTTCTCTTCTGAATTGTAATCATAAAACCAAACTTTAATACTTTCTAAATGTTGGCAACCTTTAAAAATTACTTTTAAGGTATCACAACCATTATTATCCATAAATATTGAAGAAATCTTTTTAAGATTCGGACAAAATTGAACAATTAATGAACTTAATGAACAATCAATACCATCTATATTCAATTCTTCAAGATTCTTTCCATTATTTTCAAAGAATTTCACCAATATTTCATCTTTTGGACGTGAAAAATGAACTTTTAAAATTTTTAAATTTGAAAAAATTACATTCTGTAATTCTTTAAAAGAAGTTTGACCCATTAAGGTAAGTTCTTGTAAATTTGTATATGAAGTGATAAATGAAGTTGGTGCGTTACTTTCACGTACATCTACTTTTAATTTAATTATAGTATTTGAAATTTTTATTAAAGCAGGAGTAATGTTTGTCCAATCTTTTTCATAAGATGATAAATTCAAACTTTTTAAATTATTTTGTAAAGAAATAAAATCTGCCAACCCATTTGAAATAAAATCTTGAAATTCTATAGTAAGTGATTGTAAATTACGACATATTTGAGAGAGCTGATAAAAAAATTCTGGATAAACATCTGAATTACAGCACAATTCTGAAAGGTTTTTCAAACAATCTTTCGCTCCAGGAAAACATGCGAAATGTATATTAAATGGAATAATTCTATAACTATTCAAGTAATATTCCAATCTTTTCAGAGATGATATTTGATTCATAAACATTTTGATAATTTCTTGTGCTATTAAATGTTTATTATAATCTAAGCTTAAAGAAGTAATAAAATTTTGGTTTTCAAGAACATGCTGAATAATGCTATCTAATTCACTAAATGAAAGTACTTTTATAAATGAAGCATAATTAAATAATGGCGGCTTCGAAATAGGAGGTGAAATAGTTATTTCATTTTTATTTAAAAAGTCTTTTGATTCATCAGGAAGGCAATTAATTAAGGTACTAATTATTGCGAATGGTGCATGAGTTCGACTATATCGAAAATTCCAAATATTCCTCCATAAAATTCTAACCGCACTTTCACACCAAAAACGATTAACTAATAAACATGAATATAAAGTGATTTTATCTTCATCTAAATATTCAAATATTTCATTTACACATTCAAAAGGAAGTTTAGACATCCTTTGTTTTATTTTTAATAGGAATACTTCAAGAGAGTTTTAAAAGTGTGAGAATTTTTTTTTTTTTGTTATTTGTTTCAGCGTAACTTCGAAAAAATGATAGCCGAATTTATTAGCCAGGTCACATACAATAACAATTAAGGTATGACATTTAATTGATACAATTAGCATTTTTCTCAAAAAAAAAAAAAATTAATTAGCATACATAATAAAGTGACGTAATGAAACAAAATTCACTAGGATGACGTAAAATCACGTGTCCTTGTGAGTAGCTAGCGAAACTTCTTTCAGGTCCAATATCCAATCGCCTACTAACAAATATTTTCAAGGTTGAATTATATATATTATTAATAAATTCTGACAATATCATCTATACTTAATTCTATCATCTTTTAGTCATTAAATAAATTTGACCACCTTATTTTTGTTATAGCAAGCGTGGCAATTGACTTTTTTAGATTCAATTATCCACTAATAAATCTTTTTAAGATTTGGACAAATTTGAACTATAGATTCTCTTAATGAATTGTCAATACCATCTATATTTAATTCTCTAAGATTCTTTCCATTATTTTCAAGAAATTTTATTAATATTTCATCTTTTGGGCGTTCAGCGGGTATTTTTAAAATTTTTAATTTTGGTAAAATAACATATTGTAATTCTTCAAAAGAAATTTGACCAATTAAAGTAAGTTCTTGTAAATTTGAATAAGTAGTAATAAATAACATTGGTACATCATTTTCTCCTCCATGTACATTTAATTTAATTAAAGTATTGGAAAGTTTTCTTAAAGGAGGTATAATATCAGTCCAATCTTTTGTTCCGAAAGATAATAAATTTAAATCCTTTAGATTCTTTTGTACAGAAATAAAATCTGCCAAACCATTTGAAATAGAATCTCGAAATTCTATAGTAAGTGATTGTAAATTATGGCATATTTGAGATAATTGATAAAAAAATTCTGGATAAACATCTGAACTACAACATAATTCTGAAAGATCTATCAAACAATCTCTCGCTCCATGAAAGTAAGTAAAATGTATATTAAATGGAATATTTGTAAAATTATTCCAATAATATAATCTTTTCAAAGAAGGTATTTGATTCATAAACATTTTAATAATTTCTTGTGCTATTAAATGTTTATTGTAATCTAAACTTAACGAATTAGTAGATTGTTTATTTTTAAGAATATGTTGAATCATTTCATCTAATCTATTAATCGAAAGAATTTTTATAAATGAAGCATAATTAAACAACGGTGGCTTTGGAGTGGGTGTTGAAATAAATATTCCATTTTTATTTAAAAAATCTTTTGATTCATCGGGAAGACAAGAGATTAGAGTACTAATAATTGCGAATGGTACATGAGTTCGGTATGGCATATAATCTACGCTATATCGAAAATTCCAAATATCCTTCCATAAAATCCTAACCGCACTTTTACACCAAGGACGATTAACTAACAAACATGAACGCAAATTAATTTTATCATCATCTAAGTATTCAAATACTTCATTAATACATTCAACAGGAAGTTGATGAGACATTCTTTCTTAAAAAAAAAATGGTTTAAAGCAAAAGTAAATGAGAAAAAAATTGAGAAAGGTTTACTTGATATAAAATAAATAATATATTTTTTTTTGTGAGATTGGTTCGATCAAGTTCTGAAAAGATTTTACCGTATGCAAATCATGCACATGTGGAACAATTTTTTTTTACATAAATGCAATATTCACGATCATGATATAATATAACATCTTATAATAATAAATTCGGAGTTGTTGACGTGACAAAAGAAGACCAATACTTTGTGTAACGATGATAATATATGCGTAAACGCTAGTAATTTACATCTAGGCATTTTAAGTTATATTCAATCTCGCATTCTACTCTTATTGTTTTTAGGTAACATCGTTTTTGTATTAGAATCGTTAGAAACGACTTTATCTCATAGTATTATACAATAATATTTATAATTTGATTAGATTTATTTCATAGATTGAAGTGCATAATTATTTATCTCGTGACTAATAAATATCAATAAAAATTAGAATCGGGTTTACTATAATAAAAAAAATTATATGCTATGTTACTAAAAAAGATCGTATGGAATTTTAATTCTAATAGTAGAATATTTTTTTTTTTTTATATAAATAATTATATGTATATTATATGAGAATACCATCCCATGTATATACATATACGATCTTAATGTAAATTATACTCTGGCAACATTTCAGTAGGATGTACATTGATAACGTACACACGGGAAGACTTTAATTCATTTAAATTTTAAAATCTGATACATTAAAACTATCCAGTGATCCCGAGTTCCAGAGGGTAAAATGATTGGACAAAAAAATATCATGTAGTGACACACTGCTTTAAATTTATCAAAAGGTGTACGATATAAATAATTATGGATATATATTCATAACTATATATGGTCAAACTGAATGGGTAATTACAAAAAAACAAAAAATATTACTATAATTAAGGAACAAACCAATCCATTATTTTCGTAGTGCAGTGACCTTTATTATACTGTTTATATGCTGATAATGAATACATCACATGACAAAATTTTTATAATCATTATCATCTTTATGACCCGTTTTTAAATTTGAATCGAAAAATAACTCTAAAGTTCACTATAACATTATATGGTGTCGAAAGCCTGTACTAGATAATAATAATGTGACTTTTAACACTTTTAATAAAACAATTGTAATAAAATACTTTATTCTTCAAGTCAAATACTAATAAATTTTCAAAAAAAATTATAAACATTTATTTTTATTAAATTAGAGAAACAAAATTTCTTTTTAAAATAATGTACAGTATATCATACATTTGCATACTAAGATTTATTATTGACATTATTTATTTTACAGGATTCTTCTAAGTGTCTAAAGGGGATGACTAGAAATTACATTATTTCTGGACATACTTTAAGCTAAGATAAAACTTAGAATTGCGGATTGTGAATTGTAAGTTGTAAATAGTAAGACCTAGTTGCTGCATTATCTCTACTTTAAGAAAAGTTTTTATAATAATTAAATAATTTAAATCTAAAGCAATAAACATCACTATTGATTAATTAAATTAATTTGCATATTTTTTATTTTATTTTGTATTTCTTTTTTTATTTACTATTTTTATTCTTATTATTATATTATAATTATTTAAAATTTAATAATAAGAAAACTAAATATATTAGATCAATATATGTGTATATATTCAATATAATTTAGGATTTAAGATTGAAATTTGAGATTTGGACTATAATAAAATCAATAAAATTAATCTGGATTTATCTTTCTGATATGAGAAGGAAGATAGACTAGTATTTATTAATGGTAATAATATTTTTAATGATTTCATCGTTATTGAAAAGCCAAAAGCAGACCTTGTATTAGAATACCATGAGTGGTTATAGTTTCATAAAGCAAAAATAGATATAAGAAAATAAGAATTAACAATCTATTGTAACTTTGTGCCATTCTGCAAGGAGACAGACTTATTTGAGTTCAAAGAAACTAATGATTTCAAATATACAGGTTTGATCATATAATTTAATTTTTGTTTGAAATATAACATATAATACAGATTATTTATGATATAATCAAGCATCCTTTATTTATTAGAACTGTTAGAATAGATTTTATATTTTTTAGTAATAAATAAGTTTCTATATCCCATTCTATTTATTTTCTGATTATGATATATAATGCAGTGCTTCTATTTTATGAAAATGCATTGAGTTAAAGAACAGTAACATACAAAAATTTTTTATAAAATAATATGTAAAGAGCAAAAGCCAATTTATTGTTTAAATGTAATATCTAGAAATTCCATTCTATTATTCACTATTAAATAAAAATTAAGGCATTGTACATAAAGCTTTACATGAGCTAAATTGATTTACGAGCTGGCTTGAGCTTTTTAATCTAAACTGAAGTGAACCATGATTAAATTAACTCAGTGGTTTGCAAGCTAACTTGAAAAAAAATTCAAGCTAATAATACTAGGTTTTTAGTAATAAGCTTAATTCAGTTATTATACAAAAAATATTACAAACTATTTTTTGTATAATAGCATGTTTAAAAAATGTTTCATAATATTTTTTTTAATAATTTATAAAAATGTTACAAAACTGTTTTTTCATAATAATATATTTAAAAAAAATGTTTTACAATATTTTTTCAATATTTAATAAAAATGTAAAAATATTTTTTGTATAATATTATATTAAAAAAACATTTTTTTAATACTTTAATAAAAAAATATTTGTAAAAACATTTTATAATTATAATGTTTAAAAAAAATGTTTTGTAATAATTTTTTTAATATTTAATAAAATGTTGCAAAAATGTTTCACATACTGTATTTGCCCAAAAATAAGTAATTACCAAAATAAGTAATGTAACTTGTATTATAATAAATTTTGGCCCATATTATTAAAACTTGACTGCCATTATATACAAAAATTTGTTACTTATTTTTGGGTAAATATATTAATATTATATTAAAAAACAATTTATAACATTTTTTTTATATTTTAATAAAAATGCTGCAAAAATATTTTTGTATAATATTATATTAAAAAAACATTTTACAATATTTATTTTTAATGTAAAACTTGAATCAAGCATCCAAGTTTAGCTAATTAGCTTAAACTATAATTTTTATGGTTCAACTCAGCTTACATTAACTTAAACTAAAATTTTTATGATTCAGTTTATTTTGGCTTAAGCCAGAATTTTTTTTTTAAGCTAAACCAAATTAAACTGTGATTTGACTCAAACTGTTTTATGTAAAGCTTTAATTGTGTATTTGTTTTCAAATATAATTTATTTAGATTTTACTTTTAATATGAAATTTACTGATAAAATACTAATTCAAATAGTAAAATCATATTCCAGTCTGAAGTATTTCAACCGGTAAAAGGAGATAATAATGGATTAATAACAGATAAAGGTCTATATGCAATTACAATTTATGTTATAAATTAAAATATTTGAATATTTTTGATTACAAAGAAATTTTGAAATAGTGATTTGAAATGTTTATTCTTATTTGTTTTTTTTTTTTTAATCGCAGTACATTTATAAATTTATTAAAATAATTAAAGTAATATATAATTAAATTACTAAACTACCTAATTAAACTAATATTATTAATTTATAAACCGCTCATCATATTATTAAAATACCCCACGTGTGCACTATCGAATGATCTATTATGCTATACAGGTAAACATATGTGAAATATGTTTTCTTAGCCAAGAGCTCTGTAGTCAATGCAAGGGTGATCATGGGACCTACTTTATTCTTATTTGAGGATTTAATAGCAAAAGTAAAATTACCTATAAAACTATTGAGAAAATTAGATTATATTTTAAATTAAAATATTTTAATTTAGGTACTACCTTCTGATATTTGAAAAAAATCAGCTAAAGTCAAATAGTGTTAGAAAAAAATCAGCCAGATGTAGTTTTTCTGCCAGTTAAATGAATATAGTTCACAAAACTTTAAGTGTCTAAGGCAAAAAATATTAACACTGAGTCAGATATACCATCTACTTAGATAAGCTAATTAAACTATTAGTTAATCAGTTGTTAAGTTATATTATATATATATATATAAATATAGGTTAGCTAATTTATACTAGATATAGGCATTGGTCTGTATCAGCTAAATTTTTTACAAAAACTTCATATAATTGTTAAGGAGTAAGATTTGGAAATAGTGAAAGTTCCTCTCCAATAAATCTAATTTTCTTTACTTCCATTTTACCATATTTTGGTAAAATTATATCTGGATCATCTTCTAATGAACTGTGAAATTTTTTAAACTTTTGGAGATATGTTTTTACTTTTTCATCAATTGATGATATCAAGTTCTTTCTGAATTGCTATTACAGTCGCCACTGGTTATACCGAACCTATATGTACCGAAAACTCATTATACCGAACTTAGATTCACAGAACCGATTTTTTATAATTAATTACACTAGATATAACGAATTTTATAATAAAATTTTATATACCGCATCNATGATTTTTTTGATCATAATTAAAATGATTCATACACACCCCCAACGGTATTCCTTTTGACTGGTATTCTGATACTGCATTTTCATCTATTTGCCAAACTCCAACTAATTGGCATATATTCCTAACATTTTTAATTTGACCACAAGTTTGCAATTTATTATCTAAATAATCAACTAGAATACATGGTGAAAAATTTGTATGTATAGTTGGATTAAGTCCATATACAGGTTTGTTTGCATCTTCAACAGGAGGTGGAAGAACTTCTTGGTCTTCATATGTACCAAATTCTTCTTCATTTTCGTCACTTGAATAATCTACAACTTCTTGTTCTAGTGCATTTTACGCATTAATATAATTTTTTTCATTAAATTCAAATATTTCTAACTCAGAAAGTTCGTTAAAAGATGTGTCAAAATCTTCTTCAGTTTCTTCTGAAAATATTTCTTGACTACTATAATATAAAGGAGTTTTTTCTTCAAAAGCAATTTCATAAGTTTCCATATCAATAAATTAAAATTTATGCAAACTTTGACGTTAAGATTTTTTTAAATGAGGAACAATATTACGCTAAAACGAACAAAAACAATATTAACATATCTTGAACAATAAACCTAACCACTTTTTATCACATGATATGATGTAATATTTTGTTACAGACGAGTGGAAAGTTGTTAAATTTTGCGGTTTTCTATATGTTTTTGGATTTTTTACTATGATATGCAACATGCAGATCTCTTAATTAAAAATGTTACACAACCCGATTAGGGGACATATATACTGACTGATAATAATATATTAAAATTATAATACTAAAAAAAAAAAAAATACAGTCGCCACTGGTTATACCGAACCTATATGTACCGAAAACTTGTTATACCAAACTTAGATTCACAGAACTGATTTTTTATAATTAATTACACTGGATATAACGAATTTTATAATAAAATTTTATATATCGCATCTGAACTCACCTTAACCAGCCCTGATATATTAGCCATATATTCGTTATACTGAACTATCACGTGATTCGATGATATTAATATAGTTGATGCGCTAATCTTTTTTTTCAATTGTGATTATCGCGATTATCTATTTGTTTTAAATGTCCACAAGAAAAAGAACTATACTTTCTGCAGCACAAAAACGTGAAATCTGTGAAACAAAGGAAAGGGAACCAAACCTTTCTAACACTAGTATTGCACAAAGGTATAATATTGGAAAGTCAACAGTCACGGATATTTTAAATGAAAAGGAATGTTGGCTTGCAATTTCAGGAAACAAAGGAAGTGTTAAAAAATTTCGTGGTCCAAAGTGGTCTCAACTTGAAAAAGCACTTGGTCTTTGGGTTGACAATGCTCTTAATACGAAACAGGATATTGATGGTAATATTTTAAAGACTAAAGCAACATTTTTTGCGGAGAGGTTTTCCATTGAGGATTTTCATCAGTCAGAGGGTTAGTTAAGTGGTTTTAAAAAGCGATATGGATTACGTCAATTTAAAAAGCAAGGTGAGACTTCAAGTGCTCCTTCTGTT
>QZLH01000314.1:65073-81567 GCA_003833135.1 Oehlia diaphana | reverse complement strand
CTTGTAAAGAAATCTTAAACAACTTAATCTTCATAATTTTCATGATTAAATAGCCGATAATAATGTAGTATAATGCATGTAGTTTAAATAACGATAATAATAAATAATACGTAATATAATACTTTAATTAAATCATGTGTTTATTATCTTATTGGTCAGAATTTATATAACGAACTGTTCGGTATACAGTATAGGTGTTATATAGCGAACTCATTCTATATCGAACAAAAATTACTGGAACATTGAGTTCGGTATAACCAGTGGCGACTGTATATTCTTTTTCAAATACATAAGCAAATTAAATATTTTTCCAAATGAAATATTTGTAGAAGCTTTATTACTTTGAAATGTATGGGATTACCATCAATGCTGAGATTTTCTTGTATTGGTATTAAATCCCCTACCAATTCTTATATGAATTAGCAAGTGGTTTTGCTTTCTTGCTGCCATTCGATTTGCATTTTCACTAATACCAAGTTTTTTCTGAATAGCTATAATATCCTTCTTCTTATATAAAAGCACTTCATATAATTGCAATTGTTTCACTTCAATCAGTTTTATTATTAGTGTTACTTGTCATAATATTAATGCGGAAAATTTTGAGTCCGGAATACTGATCATCATTCCGGAGCAGTGATCTTCAACTCGGAAGATTTTTTGCTAAGCCACAGATTGTGTGCGACATGCGACTTAATAATTTTCACATATTCTAAAAAACATTAACCTTTGTTCTTTATTTTTTTCCGAACAGACACGAGAAAAAGTGTGAAAGAATGCTTAGTCGCAACACAGGGCCTACCATATAAGCAAATAGCCGAAAAAGCATATGTTATGAAGGCTGAGGGGCTCGCAACTCCGAGATCGCCAGGCGTAAAACCAAGTTTGAGTCTTGCAAGTAGATCTCCATTGTGAAAAGATATGAAGATTCCGCCCTCCCTCAAGATAGATTTTTCTCGGGAGAATTGTCAAACCAATAAGGCTAATCTTTTTTCGAATCTAATGAGAAAAAAAGGATATAAAGCATGTAGAGCTATGTAGAGGTTCAGCCAACTTTCCCGCAAAATCATTCCCGTAAAAATAACGCAAATTAAGGTATGGCCAGAAGTTATGTATGTATGGGAGCGAGTTTTTCTCACTATGGGTTCATGAATTTAGAAAAGCGAGATGTCTTCCAGCGCAGATAATGTCGATATCATTCTTCATTGTCTTATTGTTCCTTGTGGAGAACTTCATGCTCTTCCACGCGATCAAGTTGTGCAAACAATTACAGTTGGCAGGAGCCAAGCAGTTAGCGTACTTGAAGCTACAATTAAAAGCAGATTAGGGCATCCTTTAATAATATTCGTCTAAAAATTCGTCAAGTTTACCCCAGTGAGGCGCCTATGCAACCGCAGGATTTGATTTCCACTTTTTTTTAATGAACAACCCCTTTCCATATCGTCGCTCAGCACCTCTCAGGCTCAGAATAATTTACTTATATTATGTAGCGATATAGTCGCAATTTTATGTATTATAAGCCGGCTTCCGGCAACGATTTATTTCATAAATAAAATATTAAGGATGACTTTGATATAATCGAAAATGAGAGAGTGGATGGCCTGGACTTCTTTGACTTGACCGAAGAAAAGCTTGAACGTCATAGAATGAAGATGGGACCAGCGACGAGACTCGTGAAGTTCGCTAAGGATGCAAAGAGAAAAAGCTGAGGGTCTTCGCCTCATACAAGACTAAGAAGGACCTGAGTGAAGTATTAGCGAAACACGGAGTGGATGGTAATGGTTTGGAAAATATCCCGCTGTTTGAACTTCAAAACCTACGAAATTCCGGAAAGCGATAAACATTATAAGCATTGCTTAGCAGAGATTTTTGCCAGGCTAAAAAACTGCGGAACATTACAACCAGACAGTTTGGAGGTTATGCGTAATGAGTATGTCGTGGTAATACTCCATACTGCAATCAATATCGCCAGGGACGTTACAACCAAGAAATTCAGCATGAGGCCTGAATGCGAATAATTGGCAACGAAAACGCAGGTTGAGTTGATTATGCAATCAGGGTTAAGGGTTATTTTCTTGACATTTTCTCTCTGTCCAGCCTCGCAAGGAGACGTTCATACAATACATTTATTTCAGGAAAACTATGACCTTATTTGCGTCACGGAAGATAAGATAAGAGGGGAAAATAATTGAGAGGTTTGCTCAGAATATAGTTCAGCTTGAGAGTTCGTAGAAACGAATAAGAGGAAGCAAAAAAATTTTACGTACAACAATTACTTATAAGGAAATACCTCGTTTTCATAACCACCATGTAATATCACGGGCATCTTGACTTGAGATTTGGGAGTTACCAATCAAAGAGAGATTACTATCGTAATTTACCGGAAAACATCTCTGTAATGCTATTGTTTGGTGTGATACTCGTACCCATCATTTGGTACATGATTTAAATAGTAAACATGGAACAAATGCCCCATAGTAGATGAAAAAAATCAAAAACCCGACATAGGCTAAAATTTTATTCATTAATTTCTTAATGATTATAATAAACGAATATAATAAAATGAATGGTCACCATTCCTTATTACTTAATGCTAACTTTCTTTGCATTAGTTCAGATATCCACTTTGATTTTGTACATTTATAAAGACAGAATCGTGATGACATTTTTCTAGAGCTTATTTTGTTTCATGATATATGATGTCGTCTAATAAATATATACATGTATGTTGTCGCAATATCGTGCAACCGTGAAGAATCTTCACGATCAAAAATCACGTGAGTATTCAGCTCTAAATTCGTAATAGCCTTAATATCCGTAACGGAATAGCCTTTATCAATAAATTTTTTTAGTTCTTTCTCAATACATTCGTAAACTGATTCAAGAATATCAATAGGATCATGTTCAATCCAACTTTTATAAATAAAAAAAATAAAAAAATCAAAATAAAGGTATTAACCCTTTAAAATATTTTTAAATTAAAATATTGAATAACTAACCCAGGATTAGGATAATATTGAGCAAATTCGAATTGATGATAATCTATCAAAGCACCTTTTGAATCGAATATCAAGAAACGGGTGGAAGTCGTTCCTTGATCTATTGAACCAATAAATGTAGGCTCAAGAGTATATTGTCTAATACCAAGAATCCAATTATTAGTTGGTACATCCTTCTTGGTCTCCATTAATACGGTCATATTCGATCTTTTCAATCATTTGTAAGTACGGCTTCTTTATTAATATGTCCTGTCTCTTTATTCCACTGACTTATTCCATCTGGTGACTTACGTAGGCGTAGAAATTTCACATGATCAATTGTAATTTTTGATTCTATTAACACAGGGTCACCATTATTAATATTAGCTCATCTTGTGAATTTATCATTATATCGGTCGTTTCATCGGAATGGAAGATTCACCAATGGTTCCTAATCGAATAAAAAAATGTGAGATAACGCGAATTTCTTGTTCGAGAGGTAAACTATTGGGAGACACTTACCAGTGGTGGCGGGCTTTGGCGATTCCACGATGATGTGGATGATCTTTAGAGGTGGTTGTTGTTGACGGAAGTCTTCGGGAATATCACCTGATGGAATAAGCTTTTGCTTTCGAGGTCTCGTTTAATATCAACTTCTTTGAGGTTTCTTATTAAGAATATTCTAATAGCTTGTTGAAGATACGAAATAGTTCTGATTTTATCGGTAATATCAACCACAAAATGGTTCTCTATAGCAGGAGCTTCTCCTAGAACGAAACAAAATACCATGATGTCGGGATGCCTGCGATAAAAATTAAATTTTTTAGAGAAAGGGGTACTAAATTTGCAGAGCATTATATACTTTATTCGAGTATTGATAATCTTGAGTCATAATACATCGTTAAGTTTGAGTCATACCACGTTGCGCTTATTCCATGATGATTATTCGCCGAGTCATTTTCGAATATTAAAAAATTTGATCGATCCGTCATTTTAGAAATGATTACAAATTAAATACGGCAAGATTACTTAGTTGACTTCTGACCCTTATATTTATATAAAAATTTTCGTCGATCTGAGTAATGTGTGCAACAGAAAAATAAAGCGCAGTACACTGAGCGTTCTCACGAACACAACTTTTTTCTTAGGCCTAATATTATTTTCTCCGAGCCTGAACTCAGTTTGAAAGAAGCGTTGACGAAGAATTACTGAAGTTCTGAACGAGACTACGAGACTTACACAACTAAGGTATGGATATTTCGATTGTGGCTGTGAATTTGCAATGAAGCGACTTCAAACTAATATCTATTTTTTGTTCAGAAATTTCGAGACCTTATTAAGCGGGGAACATACTTTCAGAGAGTTTTACTAAGGCCAATATTGTTAATTTATTTCTGACTCTTCTATGCATAAACTGACGACCATTTTATTCTATCCAGAATATCGACGTTGGGGCAAATGAAATCGGATTAGAGTTAATGTTGGGATATGTTAGTATATAGATAGCTTAGATAGCTTAGATGGCGAAACACCGGCAGGCATTAGTATAGAGACTCTATTTCACATTGTAAAACAATATGTATTTTTTTTACATCAATAAATCAATAATTCCGATCGTGACATTTTGTCACGGTTTTTAATCTATGCTAACGAACTTTTGAATTATTCCGTTTTATATAAAACATTATTATCGAACATGCAATCCATTGATTCATTGAGAGAATTAAATTCCAAGCTCTTAGATGAGATTGCCGAGCTTAGGAAGGAGAATGCTAAAATTTCTGAACTTAAACAGTTATGTGATAAAGCTTTTGACGCTGAAGATAAAGCAAATCGAGCTAATAAAGAGGAAATTTTATGTTGGTACCTCTATGCGAAGGATTTCATAATTCAGCTCAATGGAATTATAGGAAATAGCGGAGGTAATATTTGGTGAAAAGAAGGCAAGAGACTTGCTGTATGATTCCATCACAAAACACGTTAATTTGCTTCGCAAACAGAGATCCCAAGAAAAGGGGTTACAACTTCGAGTTGTATCACAGATAGTTTGCGTAAGAAACTCAGAAAATCTATAAATTTATCGAACAAGTGGGCCTAGATAAAATCAAGTATATTAACTTATAATGCAACTTCTATTTCAGAGGGAAGAAAATCCATTTGTTGAATTACAATTGGAAGATTAGTTGTGTGAGCACATTTGATTGATTCACTCTTTCATAATTCGGAAGTTGAGCTAAAACGTGGAGAGGGGATGAGATGAGCCTTGTGCCAAGCGACCGGAAAAATGATGAAAGATCAGTAGATGAACGGAAGAAGATACGAAAGATGATTGGCCGAAAAGGTGATGGCGTGTTCAGATCGTGTAAAAACATAAGTGGAAAGGCAAGTGTGGAGATAAATACTTAACAGATTCGCTAAAGTTATGTAAAATGTTAAAGACATGAATGGTGCAGCTTTTCGCTGAATGTGAAATGATAGAATACTATGTGAGGAAGCGGGATACTTCAGGGAGATAATAGGATTCAGCTTATCAGAAGGATTCTTCAAAAGGATATATTTATCGTATTCGACATGAAAATGTTTATATTCGATCAAATTCCAGCCATTTGCTTTTATTCCGAAAAAGATTCTATGTGCAATTATGTTATCATACAAATATTGAATGTGATAAGCGAGAAGAAGGAAGCTGACGTTGTAAATTTGTTTAATATTATTGAACAAGATATACCCCACTCACCTCCTAGAACAATCACTGCAACTAAAACCTTTAAGACTTTAACAACTAAGCGTATTAAGGATGTAATTAATAAACAAATAGTAAATAATAGAGGATATGTTCCATAAAATAGCATGTTTTATTATAATGGTTGTCCAAATTTCGCTTAAATTTCACCTGTGCTGTTGACAGTTAATTTTTTTTGAATTAATATTTTGAATTTCTTATAAAACTGCAATAGTTTATTATAGTAAGCTTTTAAATTTTTGTTTATTAAAAGATTTATATTACCTGTTATTATATAATAAATATAATAGATGCAATTTTAAGAAATATTTTTTAATATGAACTGTGATTCTTGATCTATTTGTTATATACTGTATAATAGATATTATAACAAATTGTAATAAAAAAGATGGTATAGTGAAGGGTATTTTACTTGATTATTAAATAAAAAATTGATATAATTCTATATTATGTAACTGTATTGTTATATAAAATTTTGTTAAAATCTTTACATCTCACAAAATTTGAATGGTATTACTCAAAAGTTTTAATTCTGGCTAGAATTATAAAACTGGTAACATTTATTTTGATATAAAAACATAAAAAGGAAATAAATGGAATGGTTTTTATATTACCGTATATCGCAGGCCATAGTATCCCGGGTATCTTCAAAAATCGGGGGGTTTGACCCTGTACCCGGGTACTAAACATAACTTAAAAATTCCCTTTTTTTTGCGAATCTCACGATCTACTGGTCCAATTTGAGCGATTGTTTTTTTTATTTTGAAGAGCTCAATGACAAAAAAATACGATGGCTCAAATCTGATCACTTGATCACGAGATAAATGTAAAATATCCCGGATACTATACAATTCTATGAAATTTTTCAAGAGGGGTACTATATATGGGGGTACTATGGCCCGCGATATGCGTAATTGTAATTATTGGAGTTGTTTCGCCACAAATTTAATGGTATATAATCAGTTAAAAATGATTAATCAGAGTTAAAAATGATTAATCAGAATTAAAAATCTCAAAATTGGGAAGTAATTGATTGTAATTAATCAATTCTAAAATTAATTCTAATTGTAGGAATCTCTAGAGGCTAGAGGTTATAGTTAGTTCTTTTTAAAGATATATTTAACATGTTTTATAAATGCATTTTTTGATTTGCTGTTTGGATACTTTGGAATACTTTTACAGGAGGAAAAAAATTACTATGAAACTTATAGAACTAAGGTGAATGGGTGGGTTACTACTGGCCTGATGATATGAATCCAAAGGTTTAGTTACAATTTTAACAAAAAGTTGATGAGGAACTTGGTTTTATTCTAAATATAAATATTTTTAATAAATATTTTTTATTAATCAAAGAACAATGCTAAAGAATTAATTGAGACTAATAATAAGTAAATTAGTGATCATGGTGGAAAAATTAATGATAATATTTATAAGAAAAAAAATATAACATTATTATTATTTTATCCTCCTCTTATTTATAGTTGTTAATGCTTTATTATTAATCCATTTGGTAAACATTTCTAAAGAATTTACAGGTTGATAAAAAGGAGCTTCATGACCTGCCTCATATATTATAATAAATGTTAATTTATCAAAAGATTTTATTTCTCCAGCAATTTTATTACCAACTATCCATTTTTTTACTGTTGCATTATTAAAATCAGATTGAAATTTCCATATTAATGCATCTACCAACTCTCTTCCACTAAACCTAAAAGAAAAAGAAGCTGATTAAAGAATAATTTGAGTAAAATAAAACGAAATCTTTCATTTAATACTTACCAGTTACATCTAAAATCTGCATCACCGTAATATAATAATACGGGAAATCCCCTATAAAGAAGATATTCAACATCTGCCTTATGACTTTGCTCTCTAATAAAAAATAAGATATAAAATGTTATATCTATTTTATCTTTTCGATTTAAACTCTCAAAAAAAAAAAAAAAAAAAATATTTTCTTTAATTTACTTACAAATCACCTTGATAAACAAACCGATCAAAGGAATCCTTCGAACAATTAGCATAATTTTTTTGTGCACCAATAGCTGCCATTATTTCAGGTTTGGCCAAATAAATTTCATAATCTTTTGGTGGATAAGTATTTATCGTATCTATGGAAGTTCTAATATCAAAAGGATTTAATCCAGAATTTATAAAATGAGAATAATATTTAGAAAAGAGACAAGTTTCTATTGCATTTATGCAATCAACTACATTTCCTGTCGTATAACAAAGGTCAACTGGTGAGAAAAAATTGGTTAGTTATTTTTCTTTATAAAAATCGCTAAATCACTTAAATTATTACAGAATTTATGTTTACTTGATTGTAGGCATTCAGGCAATTCTGATCGCATTGCTGCGAGTTCACTTGAATTTAGTTTAGGACCATCTAAATAATAAACATTAGATAAAAGTCTGTAAATACGAATAAATTGTGTAAGTTCCACATAACTTACATGAATTAAATTCTAGGAAATCTGGATAAGATTTACTACATGTCGAGAAAATTTGTAAAGTAAAATATATATGAATATATATGTAAATATATCATTAGTATATATTACGTACGTTAATAAATAAATATCAAAAAAATTTACTATGTAGTTTTGGGATCAATTTGCCCATTTCCGATTCCAATAGATTTAAGGTTAATTGGTATTGCTTTTAAGTAATTCGATTTAATTAAAATATTATTCTCATCTATCAACTTTGCAACAGAAGGTACTATAACACGTGCGTGACGCAGTAAAGTTTACGTTACTACAAAGTACAATACAAATATCAATTGCGATGAAAAAATGTAGACTTACTATAATGTCCTGCATAAGATTCACCAAAAATATGGAAATCCATTTTAGAATATTCTGGAAATTTTTCAAAGAATTTTTGTAAAAAAGTATATAAATTTAGAGAAGCGTGTTCTGTTGTTGCTACGATTTTTTTTCCAAATGAAAATCCTGTATCAACAGGCTGTAATAAAAGAATGAATTAATGTGTTTATGCCTTTATGGTAATATTTTTTTTTTTTTGAAAAAAAAAGAATTTTACCTGATCAATAAATAACAAATTAGAAACTTCATTCCAACTTTCGGGATGTACTTCAACATCTGCTCCTCCTACCAGGGATCTACAAGGACCCATTTCTTGAAATAATCCTATCATTGAAGAACATCCCGGACCTCCATTTAACCATAACGTTAATGGAGAACCTTTAGGATTATTTCTTGATTCAAAAAACCAAAAAAATAGGTTTGTAAATTGATCGACTCTTATATAGCCGGAATACTATATAAGGATGAAGTATTCTTTAATTAATATTTAAGTATATTGAGATTATATCCTTTTCTACTTCTTTTACCTGCTTCACATTTGGATCGCATAATTTACTCGATACAATACTATAGGTTGGGTCTTGGAAGATAAAACAATAAGATTAACCACGTGTATAATTATAATTGTAATTCACGTGGTACGTGGTATTGGGTATTCACACCTGCAGCTGCTGCGTCGGCAAATTCAATAGTTAGCATGTACCATACCATTAAGGTAACGAAAATGATGAATGAACAGGATAATTTGCCAGCTGGTTTAATTATAAAAATCATCCTTTAAATTTAATTAATTGCAATATATAAGAGAAATTAATTTTAATGACATAAAAAAGGATTAGAATTTTCTGAACGGAGTAAAATTATTCATTCATCCTTTATATACTTTGCATAACTCTGATAAACAATTACACTCGCTATTATAAAAATTCTAGAAGTCTTGCATTGTACTACATTATTTATGATTCGCTTATATAGAATTTAAAGTCCCTAGATGATGTCCAAAATAAATATGGATATTCTCTATCCGGTATATTGGGATATCGGATTCTCCATCCTTTGAACGATAATCTGGATCTATATCCTTTAATTTTTTAACTACGTTTTTAAATTTTAAAAAATACTATTCAGCGTCCACTCTATTTGAAAAAGGGAATGCTTAAACCAAAATTACGGAAAGTACCTGAATTGACCATAACGAAATATTAAATATTTTATGTAATAGTGCAAATAGATAGAATTATTATGTGTTAAACCCATTGGTCAATGCGCTTTGAAAGTTCTTGATCCTATATTCTAAAAGGAGGAAAAAAGATTATCTCCTGATCTATGCGGATTCGAAGTTTTTCGAAAGGGATGATCAATATTAAGGATATTTACAAAGGTACGACATCTCCTACATACCGAAAATGGAAATTCATTGGTTTCTATCTTCAGTGAATGAAATGAACATTTATAGTAAATAGTTTTTCAGAAAAGAATTTTCCAAAAACAATAATATACAGATTAAAACTTTTAAAGACTAAATAATAAAAACTTGAATTCAAATTCATATATACAAAATCATTGACTTAGAAGTCTATAACTGGTCGCATCAATGCATAAATTCTATTAAGGTAAGATAAATAGAACAATTTTTTATCTATTGATATCTATGATATCTATTCAATATTACAAGTAGTATGTACTTGTTTATATAATTTTTGATTTCAATGATTGAATCAATTATCACAATTGTAACTAAGCACTATATTGTATCCAGAGCTATAAATATAAGAAGAATATTCTTTATTCAAATTCTTGCAGTTTTTGTTACAATAAAAAAAAGCATTTTTACCAAAAAGTGGTTGTTTGGCAAATTGTAAAAATACTCGGTGCTACAAATGTGATGAATAAACACTAGAGTAGGTCAAGCATTTCCTTGATTGGATACTTTAAGTCACGTGATTTAAACTTGTCCTTGTCGCCACTTGGTTTACATGTTACCAATTTTCAATAACTAGCGAGAAAATTAATTGTTACGCGATATCACATGTGAATAATACGTGCTGAAAAAGAATATCGATCGAAAGTTTTAGATTTACACGTATTAAATTTCAAGTAATCTGGATACAAGTATCAAAATAAGTAAGAAATCCCAAAATTATGACGAATACTTAATTATGGAAACAATCCAATCATTTCCAATTTCAACAGATTGTAGGTTAATTGGCGATAAATTGTGATAAACTTGATTTAAAAAACTCACTGTAATGTCTTGCAAAAGATTCACCGGATATCATAGTTCCAAGAATATCGGAACAATGTGGTCAGTATTTAAACTTGATTTGGTAGTAACTTATCGATACGGTACTAAGTTTCCTTCTTTCCTTGCAGTTTATATTTCATTAATTTACAATTTATATACTAATATAAAGAATTTTCTAGCTACGGAATTTTTTTTTTTCGATCAAGTTATTTCAGTGGAAAGAATATATTGAATTATAATAAGCTCAAAATGTGTTGTCAATTAAGTTAGTTTTTCTTTATTCTTTAATATAGAGTGAAAATGCAAATCTTCCAATTCAACGGCAACGACTTAGTTTTGTTTTACCGAATAAATTATGAAATGAATAATTAATTAAAAACAATAAAGAATTCTTTTTTATGAAATAATCAAGGATAGTGATGGGTAATTAGTGATGAAAATTAATTAAAGACTAAAAATTAAATAATAAAAAAAATAGTAAGAAGTTTTAAAATAACTAAAAACAGAAATTTATAAATAAAATTAGTATAATACATGTTATTAAAAGTCATCTTACCTTTT
Source organism: Oehlia diaphana (assembly GCA_003833135.1). Classification (NCBI taxonomy): domain Eukaryota; kingdom Fungi; phylum Glomeromycota; class Glomeromycetes; order Glomerales; family Glomeraceae; genus Oehlia; species Oehlia diaphana. The sequence goes on along the minus strand of QZLH01000314.1, from coordinate 70,209 downwards.
CATATAGTAAGTAAAAAAAAAATATACTATAACTAATTCTTTTGTCATATTTTCCTTTCATTTATTTCCCTCTTTTTACTTTCTGATTCTGTAATTAAAGCTTCATTATTAATCCATTTGGTAAACATATCTAAAGAATTTGTAGGTTGATATAAAGGAACTTCATGTCCTGCTTCATAAACTCTAACAAATGTTAATTTATCATAAGACATGGTTTCCCCACCAAAATTATTACCAACTATCCATTTTTTCATTGAAGAATTATTAAATTCTGATTGATAAGTCCATATTAATGATTTTACTAATGTCATTCCGCTGAACCTAAAGAATAAGAACTAGGTTTGTTAATCGATAATGAGACAAAGTTCTCATGAAAGCTTTATTTCCTTACCAGTTACAGATAAAATCAGCATCACCGTTATATATTAATACAGGGAATCCTCTATTAAGAAGATATTCAACATCTGTCTTATGACTTTGAATCCTAAAAAAAAAAAATTATCGATTTTAATAAAAATATATTATTATAATCACACGAAAAGATAACTTACATGTCGCCTTGTAAATAAAAACCTACATAAACATTTAACGAACAATTAGTAAAAGATTTTTGCGCTCCAATAGCTGACATTACTTCAGGTTTAGCAAAATAAACCTGATAATCAAGTGGTACGTCAGCTGTAGTTCTAACATCATAAACGCTTAATCCGGAATCTGTATAATGAGAAGAAATATTCATACAAGTTTCTTCTGCCGTAATGCAATCAAGTACCTCTCCTGTTGCATAACAATTGTCAACTGGTAAAGAAAATTGAAGTTTGATTTAATTTTTTTATTATATACTAAGGCCGAGAAATTATTGTTCAAATAGAATTTAAGGTGAGTTAAAGTCTTACTTAATTGTTCACATCTGGGTAATTCTGATCGCATTGCCGCAATTTCACTTGAATTTAGCGCAGGACCATCTAACAATTATCGCGCATCAATATGTAAATATTACGTAATGTAACTTTTTCAAAAACAAGTATTGAATTAAGTTTCTTAGCTTACAAGTATTTAACTCTATGAAATCTGGATAAGATGCACTAAGTATCAAAAAACAGTTCAAAGTCAAAAAAAAAAATAGAGTACGTGATAAAAATATATATATACAAAATTTGAATATAGTTACTATATAGTTTTGGGATCAGTCCAACTATTTCCAATTCCAACAGATTGTAAGTTAATTGGGATTGCTTTCATATTTTTCGAATTAATTAAAATATTATTTTCATTTATCAACTTCGCAAGGGAAGGTACTATAAAAACGCGAGTGGCGCAGTAAAATTATTTAGCGTTATAGTGATAGTTTTTTTGATGAAAGAATAATCGATCTAAACTTACTATAATGTCCTCCAAAAGATTCACCGAAAATATGAAATTTCATTTTTGAATATTCTGGAAATTTTTCAAAGAATTTTTGCAAAAAATCATATAAATTCAATGAAGATTGTTCTGTTGTTGATACGATTCTATCTCCAAATGAAAATCCTGCATCAACTGGCTAACAATAAAATGAATGAATTATTTTAAAACATTTAAAAAAATTTTTTTTTTTTTTTTTCAGGATAAATTTTGATTCTACCTGATCAACAAATAACATATTAGAAACTTCAATCCAACTTTCAGGATGGATTTCAACATCTGTTCCTCCTGCTATAGTTCTACAAGGACCAACTTCTTGTATTAATCCCACCATTGAAGAACATCCTGGACCTCCATTTAACCATAATGTTAATGGAGAATCTTTAGGATTTTTTCTTGATTCAAAAAACCAAAAAAATATATTTGTAAATTGATTGATTTTAATATAACCGGAATACTACAAAAAATGAGAAGAATTCTTTAATTAATATTTTTATATATATAAAGAAATGAATACTTTTTCGCTACTTTTACCTGCTTCACATTTGGATCACATAATTTACTTGATACAATATTATAAGTGGGGTCTAGGTGGAAAATATTAAAATTGAATCACGTGTATAATTAAATTCACGTGATATTTATATAATCCCACCTTTTATTGCTGCTGCGTCAATTATTTCGATAGTCGGGAAGCAACATACTATCAATGTAACAAAAATGATGAATTGGTAGGGAAATTTGTCAGATGATTTGATGATAAAACCCATACTTCTTTTTAAATATAGATATATGAAAGAAATCGGGAAAATATTAATTTAGAACAACTTTCTAAAGTCGTAAAAAAATGGATAAGAGATTATTTATCCTTTAAATACTTTTCTATGATCAACAAAAAAAAATATTTGTCAATGAGCTGCTAGTTACATTACAGTTTTTGCCAAGCAATTCAACTCACATGATATATGTAATATAATTATAAAGCAAATAGTAAAAGAACAATCAAAAATTGGACATTATCTTCTCAATGATTCTACGAAAAAAAGGTAAATAAATTATCAAAGTTAATTATAAACACATTCAAATTTTTTTAAGAAAAAGTTTATATACATCAATAATAAATTCATTACAACCGATTGACGACGACGGGATAATTCCGATGGTGGATTACATTTATACGAATATAGATAATTATTATTATAATAACGTCCCTGAAGTCCCCTGCATTTTAACCTTTTTTGGGTATTTGTCACATATATGCAACGCTTTAGGTTTAGATGTTCGAATATTCGGAGTTTTAATAATTCATTGTAGTTACGCCCATAAATGTATGTATATATATACTGTACACAATAATAAATATAAAAATACAATTGAGACGTGGTAAAAACTTTTACGATTTATTCAATCTTTTTTTTTAATAATTAAAAAATGATGATAAAAAGGAATTCCTAATTTCAGTACCAAATTTTTTAATTATACCTAAATTTTTATATTTTTCAATTATTTTCAAAATTTCTTTACTTATATCTAAAACATTATTATTTAAAATTTCATTTTTAATTCTAATTAAATTAATTGATTTTTTTGGTATACGATTTTTCCAACCAATAAGAAAAGATTCTAAATCTTCTGGTAATAATTCTGATGATAATTCATATAATTTTAATTCAAAAAAATTATTTTGTGAATGTTTTGCAACTACATCTAATATTTCTTTTTCACTTGATTGACTTGATAAAAAATCATACCAAATTTCAATACTTTCTAAATATTTACAATTATCAAAAATGATTTTTAAAGTTACTAAACCATCATCTGTTAATATTGAAGAAATTTTTCTAAGATTTGGACAAAATTTAGCTATAGATGATCTTAATGAACTATCAATACCATCAATATTTAATTCTTTAAGATTCCTTCCACTATTTTCAAGAAATTTTATTATTATATCATCATTTGGATGTATAAATCGAATTTTTAAAATTTGTAAATTTGGAAAAATTAAATTTTTTAATTCTTCAAAAGAAAGTTTATATTCTATTGATAAATCAAGTTCTTGTAAATTTGTGAAAAATGATTTTGTTATATCATTTTCTTCTTTTAATTTATTAATTAAATTATTAAAAAGATTTGTTAAAGCAGGTAAAATATTTCTCCTCCTTCTATAAGATGAAAATTTTAAATTTTTTAAATTTTTTTGTATAGACATAAAATGTGCCAATCCATTTGAAACTGAATTTCGAAATTCTATTGTAAATGATTTTAAATTATTACATATCGGAGATAATTGATAAAAAAAATGAGAATCAACATCCGATCCACAACTTAATTCTGAAAGTTTGTTTAAACAATCTTTTGCTCCAGGAAAGTAAATAAAATGTAAATTTGTTTGATAATATTTCAATTTTTTTAAAGAAGATATTTGAATCATAAACATTTTGATTATTTCTTTTTCAATTAAATGTTTTTTATAATTTAAACTTAATGAATCAATAATAACAAAATTTTGATTTTCAAAAATATGTTGAATCATTTCATCAAATTTATTTATTGAAAGAACTTTTATAAATGATGCGTAATTAAATAATGGTGGTTTTAAAGTAAGTTTTGAAATAAATATTCCATTCTTATTTAAAAGGTCTTTTGATTCATCAGGAAGACAATTAATTAAGGTATTAGTAATTGATAATGGTACGTGTATTCGATATGAATTATAACCTATACTATATTGTAATCCCCAAATATCCCTCCATAAAATTCTAACCACAATTTTACACCAAAGACGATTTACCAATAAACAAGAATGTAAATTGATTTTATCATCTTCTAAATATTCAAATATTTCGTTAAGACAATCGATGGGAAGTGGACAAGACATTTTAGACATTTTTTTTTAAAAGAGAATATTTTTTTTTTTTTTTTAAAAAAAAAAAAATTTTCATCCTTAAATGTTCATTTATATATAACTATTTGAAACTGTGTTACACTAGTGATATTTTGGGTTTTTTATGAAAAAAATGACGCCAAAAAATGATTATGGCGCAAGGCGCAGTATGGAACAGTTATCCGATACAATCGCGGATCTACTATATACTTTGATAAAAAATGGCTTTTGAAAACGGAAGATCTGTAAAAATATGTATACACTATGTATACGACAAAGACATCTTGTACACCATAGTATGTGCAGCCGCAGCCGCAGGTCGCTTTCACCTGACCAGTATTTTATATGTGCCCGGCCGGCATTAAGAAATTTAATCATGTGTATGATTTTCAGGTTGATATTTATAGGAATTTCCAAAAAGTATTTTTTTTTTTGACGGAATGTACAGAAAATTCCTTTTGGAACCCATATCGTACGACTTTCTGGCTCCTGCATATTTTGGGGGAGCAAAGTATTATTTTAGATAATGCTCATAAGAAATGCATAAAATCATACGAAAGTCACGTGGATAAAGTAAAAAAATACTCTTTCGCGTAAATAAACCCATTAAATCTACATTAAAGTTTTTTTATTATTATGGAAAAAAAAAAATCTATTATCTATTTGATTCTATATTTACAATTTTTTTTATGAATCATCATTTATTCATTGAAATTAAAAAAAATTATCGTTTATTATTATTTAAAAGAATGTTTTTTATCTAAACAATAACTTTTTTTTTTTTTTTTTTTTTTTTTTTTTAATTTTTTTTAATAAAATTTTTTTTAAAAAAAAAAAAAAAAAAA